>PVJS01009514.1:26828-50270 GCA_004027185.1 Glis glis
TCATTTGCAGGGAAATGGAGAGAACTAGAGAACATCATGCTAAGCGATATTAGTAAGACACTAAGAGTAAAAAATCGGATGTTCCCCCTAATCTGTGGGAGCTAGATAGAATGGGACGTAGAAGGGACTTAGAAAGGAAGAAGAAGAAATCTTTAGATGGACAAAGAAGGTGACCTAACTGAGGGAGTTGGGAGGGGAGGGGAGGGAAACACACTATAGCACATGATATACATACACAAACCTATAAGACTCAATCACTATCTGGAGCATGAAAGGGAGGGAAGGAGGAGGGAATAGGGTGGGATTGAAGGGAGGGCTAAATGTCCAATGTGTGCATGTATGATGTTGATACCCTGACATATATCAAAATGTATAATTACAATTTACAATGCACCAATAAATGAACATAAAAAGTTAAAAAAAGATTTTTTATTGGAACCTTATGATTATAGGCCATAGTGGGATTCATGGTTGCATATTTTTACATGCACGTAACATAATTTGGTCAGTTTTCTTTTCCAGTACCTCCCCTTTCCCTCCCCACCCCCACCTTCTGCTATACTGGTCTCCCTTCTATTTTCATGTTTTCCACTGCAGAATCCCCCAATTGCAAATCTTATTGCTGCATCCCTTTTACATGCCTGGTTGGTCTACAGAGGAGCCCATTCTTGTGTCAATGGCATGCCAAGGGCCCTCCTGCATATCAGGAAAGTGATGAGAGACCAACGGAGGATGCTAACATTGATCATTGAGCAGAGGCAGTGGATGCTCTGAGTGCGCTGTCCGTGATCCTGGAAGGGTCATCTGTGCTATGAGAAAACCTTGTTTTTGCTATAATACTCAACCTTGGTCTTCAGATATACTGGGAATAGACTCTTGCTTGAGAAACTAATTGATAATCCCCTGTGAATTGGTCTGTCGTGCTTTCTTAAGTCTGTGTGTTCATGGAAAACCATTTCAAAATGTGCTTTGTGTGCAGATGTGCATGTTGGTATCTCCCTCAACTCCTCCACAATGTCACAAATGGCTTTCCTTGAATTTACCAATTTTCAGGATTAATATGCTTCTCTCTAGACACCTGTGCCCTAGATAGATTCCAGACAGAATAGCTGTCTCCATTCCTAAACTCTGACCTGTTTTTTAAGCAGAAGAAGCCTTGGTTTCAGGTCATCTCCCATAGGGACATCTGGGTGCAGAGCTAACCCTCAGCTCTGTTTTATCGTGCAGTTGTGTGGAGGAGTACAAGCTGGCGCCTGATGGAAAATCCTGCTTGATGCTCTCAGATGTCTGCGAGGGTCCCAAGTGCCTCAAACCTGACTCCAAGTTCAACGACACCCTCTTTGGAGAGATGCTACACGGTTATAACAATCGGACCCAGCATGTGAACCAAGGCCAAGTCTTCCAGATGACCTTCAGGTATGGGGCAGACACTGTACACTATTAGTCACTTACCCAAAATCTGGGCAGGGGGTGGAAGCCATGGGCATGATGGTATAGAGACCTGTGGAACTGGCCAACGTCTCCCCAACTTCACTGATACCCACCCACAGAGTGATAGACATCATCAGAATTTATTCTGTGAGATTTCTTTCTGATAGACTGAACAGGTATTTGTCCTGCCTTTCCATTTTTCTGACTCTATCCATATATTTTAAATTTCATCTTACATCATCCTGTAAGCACAGTTAATGGAATTTTTTAAAAAATTAATTAAAATTCTAGTCTATTAAAAATAAGTATCCTGTGGATGCTATTCGGGCAGTTCAAAAATAAAGACACTTAATGAAGTAGAAAATAAAAATCCCATCACCCAGAAATGCCCAGCATTAACATTTTCCTGAACACTCTTAAAACACCTCTCTCTTTCTCACTCTTTTCCCCTTCTCCCTATTTGTCTGTCTACATATGCACCTTGAATATCAGTAAAGCTGCTTGGAAATTGCTTATTTTCCCAGTAATATGTCAAAGACCTCTTTTCCTGTGAATGATACAGCAGTACATGAGAAATTAAAAGATGAGAAGGAATACTCATCAAGTAAGAGAAAAGAGAATAATGACTTGGTTGGTAGATTATGTGAAGATAAGACAGGTAAGATAATGATGAAATGCTTCCTGGAACAACTGAAGAAATGAGGGCTCTTATTCCTTGAGAGGAGAAACCTTGTATGGGACATGTTCATGCCTCAAAGTCTGAAGAGCCATAAGATGGCAGAATAGGAGGACTTGTTCTATGCATAAGAATGGATTATCTAAAAATAAAAACTATACTTTGAGAGTTTTTCATGACAAAGGAATGGGAATGGGAATTACTACAATGCAAGGCCCTTCTTGTCACTTAATGTCATATAAGAAAAAGGCAGAATTAGTAACAAATCACCATTATAGTTGTCGTTGTCTCCATTCCATTGTTTTATTAGCAGTAGTGATCATTGTAGTAGGAATAGCGATTTTATCATTTTTTAAGAATTTGTTAATCTAATGTATTAATCTATTTTAAGTTCTTCACTACTAATACAATTGTGAATAATAATTATAAGAATAGACAATAAAATTAATTCAGCATATTTCTAGGGTAATCCAGCACTTTCCATCATCTGTTAATTTGTGCAGTTCTCACAATTGCCCTATGAGACAGAGACTATTATCATCCCCTTTCTACAGATAAGAATCAGAAACTTAAAGTAACTTTCCAAAGGCCCCCTTCTAGGAAGTTAGAGATCAAGGACAATGGCCATTTTAGTTTCTTTATTAGAACCTTTTCAGGCAACCAGGGTCTCTACTTCACAATTAAACATTGAATGAAAGATTGAGGGACTTTCACAGTGTCACCATCCCGTGCAAGGTAGCGTCCAGTATCAGATATGAGTCCGACTCTGAAGCCTTGCTCTTGTCTTTTAATTCAGCATACCCCCATACCTCCCATTTTAGAGAATGGGAATGGAAAAGGGAATTCCCTAAAAGCATCCATCCTTGCGGTCATCACATGCTCTCTGCGTACCTCCTCTGCTCCAGGTACCATGCTGGTTATTAAGCATACAATGGAAAATGAGACATAAATAGCCTGGCACCCCCTGGCACTTGGGCAGAGTTGACAGGGAGATCTTGCATATTTGCTTCATTTATTTAGTAGAGACACAGGGTTTCAGGAAAGCAATTAATAACAGTATGTAATTTAGTTATTGGTTTTATTTTTGTGTGTGGTACTGGGGATTGAACCCAGGGGCATTCTACCTCTAAGCTACACCCCAAGCCCCATTTTTTATTCTTTATTTTGAAACAGGGTCTCACTAAGTTGCGGAGGGCCTCACTAAGTAGCTGAGGCTGGCTGCAAACCTGTATCCTCCGGTCTCAGTCTCCCAAGTACTGGGATTACAAGTGTGTACCACCACACCCAGATTAATTTAATTGTTTTATTTTATTTTAGTGTGTGTGTGTGTGTGTGTGTGTGTGTGTTAGTTACTGGGGATTGAACCCAGGGGAGTTCTACCTCCCAGCCACACCCCTAGCCCTATTTTATTTTTTCTCTGAAACAGGTTCTCGCTAAGTTGCTAAGGCTGGCCTCAAACCTGCGATCCTCCTGTCTCAGCCTCCCTAGGACTGGGATTACAGGCGTGTGCCACCGTGCCTAGCTTCATTTGGTTTGAGCATAGTTGTGAGGCACCCTCACTCTCTTGGCTTAGATGGCAATAGAAAGGCTTTAGAACCCAGTGTTCAGATGATATGTTATTACGCTAATGCCTGGAAGATGAGTGTGAGTTAGCACTGGAAAAGGTGCCAAGCAAAGGCAAATATTCTGAGAAGGAAAAAGAACTTGGTTGGTTTCAGGGCATGAGAGTCTAGTGTTGAAGCTGGGTAAGCGAGGGGAGACTGGTGGGAGATGACGCGGCAGCATCAACAGTGGCAGAGCCTGGGGGTCTCGCAGGCCAAATCTATTCTGATCACCACAGGAGAACTCTTGTGGCATTGGAGGAGGAGAGTATGCAGGTAAGGCATGGTCATTTTCAACCTCATGGAGGCTGTCTGCTAGTAGACTGCATGGAAGAGAGTGGAAATGGGGGTCAGTAAGGTGTCGGTTGTGGAAGATGCATGAGCATGTTGGTGGCTTCAACTAGGATGATAGAAACAATGTTGGAGAGAAAAGGGACTTGGGGAGATAGCTGTGAGTTCCAGTGGACAGTTGCAAGTGAAGGGAAAGGTCGGGAGAGAGTCCAAGGGTGATAGGAGTGACTGGCAGCCATAGAGCAGTTTATTGGCAAAGCCAGCTCCTCCAATTCCCAGGAAAGGGTTCTTTCCACTACTCAGACACTCACACCGAGACTGAATTCAATTTTGTTGGAAAAGCTCTGGGAGAAATTTAAGATGAACGATTATTCAATGCTGAGATTCTACAATGCCAATTTTCTATAATTTTAATAGTCGGTGAGATTCTGTCTTGAGCATCATGATGGATAGAATAATGCTGCTTGGAATCTGAAAGAAAAAACAAATAAATTATCCCTTCCCTTTGAGGAAGGAATTTACAAGCATGAGAGATGACGTGCACAATTGAAAAATAAAAGCAAAATTTAATTTGCAAAGCAGTGTTCTAAAAAATGCCCATGGTTTCCAAAGAGTTATCTTGTGAAGCCATTTGGAAGGAACTGGAAGGAAGAAGAAAGGTTTCTCTGAGGTCAAGGCATGTGACCTAGAGTTTGAAATGATAGCAAAGACAATTGCCTCTTGGGAGAGAGGTGTAAGGGCATTTTCCTCTCCAGGAAAGGCCTATGCATATGGGCAAATGGGACAGGAGTCAGGAAAACAGACCTCCAGATAAACCTGGCTTTACCTCTCAGCCCTACCTATGGCAAACATTGCCCACTGCCTCATTTTGAAGAAGGGCTGCTGTATCAGATATATCAGGTGGTGCTGTATCATGCCTACATTACATGTTTGATGTAGTTTGATTTCTCATCATCACAGTGGCTGACTTGTGATAAATGATCAAATGTACTAGTTCCCATTCTGTTTTGTGAAGATTAGCTAGGTTCAAAGGAGGACCCATGTGGGTACTAAGAGGCTAAATCCTGAAAGGACTTCATGGAATCCTGAGCTCTGACTTTTCATATGGGGAAGGACCTTGGTCACCAAGCCAATCATTGCAGGTCTGATCCATAATCTAAGATGTCCTGATTGCCCAGCCTGCTTCTCTTCCATTGCCAACACACCAATTGCCCAGCCTGCTTATCTTCCCATTGTCAACACACTGGTCAGCAGGAAAAACATGGTACTCAGAGGCTGGCCCATGGTACTCCAGGCTCAGATGGAATTTTAGCTCCATTGCAAGTCCTCATTCTGCCTCAAGCACTCTGCTCATTGTTCCCAACCTTCTAAGCTTGGGTTGTCTCTCAATAGCCAGGGCCTGTGTCTGCCCTGATGCACTCATGAAGGGGAGTACAGTGAACAGAGCCGGCTTTTCTCTTCTGATGACAGCCTCAAGATTTAGGGAACTCCTCAAATTACCACTATATTGGAGTAATCCATTTCATTCAAAATCTCTCATCCTTTGCTTTAATTAAACTTTCATTGCAATTATTATTATTTGCATCCCCAGATCGTGTCATCTCTTAGAGCTGCATGCCAAGTCAGCTGACTTCCCACTGTGGGAAGGCTAGCCACTTCTGATGAGTCCAAATTGATCTTTTTCAAGTGTCCCTTCCAGAGCCCCCAGACAGGGGAAGGCTGGAGCTTCTTTGTCCTCCACATTCCAGAAGGCCTGCAAGTTTTTCAGTATCAAAGGCAGTTGTCATTTCTCACCTCCTCCTCCTCCTTCCTTTCCTTTCTCTTCCAAGTTATCTCCGGTCCAGTTCTCAAGAGTAGCCAGCAGGCACAGCCACCAGCCGTCCTGCCATATGTCTCATTTCCTGACAACTGACTGGCCTGAGATATCCAAATTTCTGCTAGCTTAAGAGTCTCCATGTGACAGCTACAGTTCTGCCTTGCCCTCCTCCCTGACCATGCCTGGCAATTGCTGATACAAGAGAGGTCTACATTTCCATTGCCTCTCTTGGAACTCCCCAAAAGAGCAACCTGGAGCTCTGTTCTACAAAAACACTTCCAACTTTAAAATTCTGAACTTGACGAGTGCTTAACAATTAACTAGTATAGGCACATTGTTGCACATTTTGAAAAACTGAAGCCCAGGAGAGCTGTAATTTGTCCAGTGGTCACAGTGACTTGGGACTTTGCTAGAATTGAAAGTCAGGGTTCCTGATTCCCAGACCAGAATTCTCCTTATTTCTATTTCTGTAATAAGGGGTATTTTCCACTTTCTCATATCCCTATTAGCATATGGTAAGGATAGCCACCTTTTGTATCCCTGTTCTCAGTAGAGGGAGAACCCAGGTGACATAGGAGGATGTCCACTTCATAACTAAGGATAGATCTTAGGCAGAGGCCACCCATGGAAGTCTACCTCATAAGATTGCCACATGTAGGCTGCAGCCTGGCTCTGGGGGAAGCACATGTAGAGATGTTTAGGACCCCTGGTCAGGTCAAGTGTCATGCATCATGTGTGGATAGTAAGCCTGCTATACAGTAAGAGACACACAGAAAGACAGACACAGAGAAGGGTGCCAAGAGAAGCAGTCAGAGAGACAATCAGAAGTAAGGACAGAGAAACAAAGATGGGAGACACTAAAGAAGAGTCTGATTGACAGAGAGAACAGGCACAGAGAGAATTAAACAACAAGAAGACTTTGAAAGTGTTAGGAAATAAAGAGGTAGATGTCAAAGGGTGGGGGAGTAGGGAAGGCATGAGAGACTGAAGTGATAAGGAAGAAGGACACTGAGTTCATAAGAAAGTCAAAATCATATAGTTTATTCCCAGGGAGGGAAGGAATGAGGATTATTTTAAGAGACTGGGGGAATCAGGTTCAGGTGGACATGAATAGACATAAAAGCCTTTAGTAAAATGTCAACTTTTGTTGAAATGTGGAGAATCAACACTCTCGTGTCTAAATTGCCCCTAAATCCAATAAGTGATGTCAGGCTTTCTGTTGCTAATCCCTTTGGGTGTGCAGTTTTGGTCTTAATGACCCTCTACTAGAACTCCCTTCCCTTAGCTCTTGCTCAGTATGGGAATTGGCAGACTGTTGGAGTGAGATAAACTCCTCAATGCTTGGTGGCATTTGATGTCTGTTTATTTTTTACTTCCTCCTTCTATCTTCATCCACCCCAGTTCATTCCTATAAGGAAGAAAGGTCAAACTGAGGTTATAGATTGCAAGGATTTAGATAAGCATCAGTCAAGAGCTATTATTGAGCCTGGAGTCTCAGAAATGGCAGTGAGGAGAGATTGCTTAAGAATGGGAACTGAGCAAATCACAATGGTAGATTTTGCAAAAGCATCATAAAAAATAAGACGGGCCTGCTGGCAGGAGACATTTGCTCATAGGCCTTCAAGATTGACCTACAAAGGACACAAGGAGCTCATGAGAGATTTACTAGAAAGGCACTTTGCAATCTGGTCTGCTTATCAGATGCGCATATTGTATAGCATAAGAGGACAGTTTTGGGTAAGATGTGGGATTTCAGGATTCTGCACCCGCAACCCACGCTTGGTGAGACAGAAGGGCTCTCTTTAAGAATTCGAGGAAAGCTGGTCTTCGTTAGTGGCACTTACTGGTTCTGCATCTGAGGAGACTGAGTTGGATTTGATTATGTGACCTCCAAAGCTGTTCTGGCCTATGGTTTTTCTAGTACTTTCCTCAGAGATGGTTAATTGTCCATGTTATTTCTGGATCTTCCTTTCTGTCTTTTCCCTTTCTTTTCCTTGTTTTCTTCTCTAACCATGTGTGCAGTTTTTATGTCTTGTCCTAGACCACATAGTTTATGTGTTTCCTCGTGTAATCTTTCTAATACCTATTATGAAATTGCCATTAACAACTTGGCTTTACACAAAGAAGTAAATGTATGTCCGAACACATTGGTTTGCACTTCCAGAATGAACAACTTCAAAACCTCAGTGACTTGACATGAAAGTCTTGACGTGCTGATCATACCACATGCTTCTCACGGGACACCAGGGCCCAGCCATTCCAGTGTTTGGGAGATTGGGCTTCCAGAAGAATCATCTTTATGTGCTTCCATGAAGGCTATTGTAGAAAATGGCAGATATGGGATTTGGACCCTCTTAGCTTCTCATGGCAGTACCCAACACTTTGTGAGAAGAGGAGCCAGTTCCTGAAGAATCATGTACCTGGAGATGTCCTCTGTCTAAGATTTCTCCTTAGTTATGGAATTGCCAGCCCTCTGTGGCACCTGGGTTTTCCTTTTCTGCTGAGAACAAACATAGAGCAGGTACCCATCTCATTTAATTACACACCACCAGGAAGCAGGTATTGTTATTATAATTCTGATTTTAGAGATGGAAGGAAATGTGACTCATAAATTCCCCTAGAGGAGTCAAAGCCAATGTTGTTTGTACTTTAGTTGCTAGAATGAGAAAGCTGATATTCTTCTTGGCATAGTGACACACACTTGTAATCCCAGAACTTGGGAGGCCGAAACAGGGGGCTTGCAGGTTCAAGGCCAGCCTCAGCAACTTAGCAAGACCCTGTTTCAAAATTAAAAAAAGGGCTGGGGGTATAGCTTGGAGGTGGTAGACCACCCCTGAGTTCAATCCCCGGTACCAACAAAAAGAAAGCTGAATTCTTTTTTTTATCTTTTAAAACCACTTTATTGAGGTGTCCACAATGACATATAAAAAGTCCCACATATTTAATGTATATGATATGGTTAGTTTGGGGATAAGTATTTACCAATGAAACCATTGCCATTATCAAGGACATAGATATAGCCATCACCTCCCAAAGTATCCTCCTACTCCCTTTTATTTGTTTATTTTGTGATAAGAACACTTGGCATAATATCTACCCCCTTAGAACATTTTAAGTGTGAAATACAGTATCGGTAGCTATAGACACTGTGCTATATAGTAGAGCTCCAGAACTTATTTTCATTGCATAACCAGAACTTTTTTTTTTTTTTGAGGTACCAGGGATTGAAGGCAGGGGCGTTCTACCTCCGCGCTACGCCCCCGGCCCTATTTTTTTATGCTTTATTTTGAAACCGGGTCTCACGAGGTTGCAGAGGGCCTAAGTAGAGAGAGAGAGAGAGAGAGACAGGGAGAGAGAGAGAGAGAGAGACAGAGAGAGAGAGAGCGTGCGCGCGTACACGCGCAAGCGCTGAGTCTGGCCGCAAACCCGGATTCTCAGGTCTCCGCCTCCCAAAGTACTGGGATTACAAGCGTGTGCCACCACGCCCGGCTAACCAGAACTTCTTACCTTTTGTTTATCCCCTCCCGATTGCCCCCTCCCCCAGCCCCTGTCCATTTCTGTGAGTTTCTGATCCTGTCCTTCCATTTCCTGCTTTATCAACTTGGGCCAGGCTCCCTTCTGGTTTCTGTTGCCTCTTGTGTAAATGAAGAAGGTTGGTGCAGATCTCAAAGACTGAGACCTTCTGACTCAGTGTACTCTTTCTACTCAGGTTCCACGGCCAGAAGCTAAGTGAGACGTTTTATACTCATCAAATCATCAGAATCACTGGGCCTTCACTAAGACCTACCATTTTCTTCCAGATAAAGGGTCTTGGAAAGTGAATTTTCTTGTGTGTGTGTGTGTGTGTGTGTGTGTGTGTGTGTGTGTGTGTGTGCGTGGTACTGGAGATTGAACCCAGGGGCATTCTACCTCTTAGCTACACCCCCAGCCCTATTTTATTCTTTATTTTGAGACAGGTTCTCACTAAGTTGCAGAGGGTCTCACTAAGTAGCTGAGACTGGCCTCGAACCTGTGATCCTCCTGTCTCAGCCTCCCAAGTATTGGGATTACAAGCATGCGCCACCACACCCGGCTGTGAATTTTCAATAGTATTTTCAGATGATGCAATAATTTGGGGGCATGATGGCCCATGTCTAAGAGGTGAAGTTCCAGAGTTGGCATCTCAGTTTACCATTGGTCAACTGTACTAGAGTAGGCACATTATTTATGTAATCCTCAGTTTCCTCATCTCTAAATTAGGAATAATTATGATAACAATACTACTTCCAGGTGTTGTGATAATTAAATGCAATTGGTAGATTGGTACCTGTTCCATATTCATTCTCAGCCCAAAAGGACGTCTCAGGTATCACAGGGGGTTGGCAGTTCCCTAACTCAGGAGGAATCTGAGGCAAAGGTCGCCTCCAGGTACATGGTTCTGCAGGAACTTGATCCTTTCCTGGCTAGAGTGTTGGGTGCTGCCATGAAAGTCTAACAGGGTTCAGATCCCACACCTGCCATTTTTGAACTGTGTGACTCTGGACAAATCTCTTAACTTCTCTAAACCCAAGGTTTTCAACTCTAAATTGGGGTTTTGCTTCAAAATATCCTCAAAGGGCTGTGGTAAGGATTAGTCAGGCTAGTTAGCAAAGCATACAACAGGCCGTCAACAAACATAGTTTCCTCTGCCTCAACTGCTTTCCTTTTCCCCCAGTTCCAGAAGCCATACAGTGGGTGAAGATTTTTTATTCCACGTCCCCCAAATCCATCTCTAGACTGAACCCAGAGTCATCCTCTCAACTTCTTCCAAACAACAGAGGTTTTGTTGAACACAGTGTTTTGCTGAAATTGCCAGGGTAGGGGCAGAAGCACAGCCTTTCTTGCTCAGGGTGTCCTTCCCACTGGAGTGTTTAGCCCAGCTTTGGGAAAAACATAATCTCGCTGATGTTTTTTATTGCTGGTGTCTTTTAGGATCATTCCTTTGTTTCTTTCTGAATGGTCTATAGTGAAATATGTCTCATGAGGAATGTGGACGCTCATGTTTACTCTGTGAAATCTGACAATGGGCCTGGGCCCAGATCCAGACATTCTGGTGGTATGTGATAGAAAAATATTTAATGATTAGCGTAGAGGTGACACTGACCAATAGGAAGGGAGATCCATTCAAAAGAAGGAAGATGCTGGGCGTGGTGGCACATGCCTGTAATCCAGTGCTTGGGAGGCTGAGACAGAAGGATCACAGATTTGAGGCCAGCCTCAGCAATTTAGGGAGAATCTCAGCAACCTAATGAGACTTTGTTTCAAAATAAAAAGGACTGGGGGTATTGCTCAGAAGTAGAATGCCCTGAGTTCTGCCCATATCCCCCCCCCACAAAAAAACCACAACAAAAAGACAAAAGAAGGACGATGAACCAGTATGCCTCAGTGGGCTGCACATCAGTCTTGCTCACCTCCTACCTTTCCTCATTTCCTTCCCCTGTTATCACCTCATCACACCTCTGTTCCATTTCTTGATGCCCTTAAGCATGGTTGGTATTATAACACTATTTTTTCTATTCTTTTCAAAGCCTGCCTTTGTGGGGCATAGACAGATTGTTTCCCCATGACACGTGTGGACAGAGCAGGTGGACTGTTGTACTTTATTATGTTTTTGGCTTTTTCTTTTCTGGCAACACTTGCAATTGTACCCAGGCCCTTGTGAATGTGGGGCAAGTACTCTGCCACTGAGCTACTCCCCGCCCCGTCCATTATTACACATTTTATACAAGAAAAGACGCTCAGAGAGATGAGGCAAGGCATCCAAAGTTATACAGCCTGTAAACAACGGAGCCGCGATCCACGGGCTGCAGTGTGTGTGTGTGTGTGTGTGTGTGTGTGTGTGTGTGTAAATTGTGTGTAAGGGGCATTCTTTTTGTTGTTGTTGTTGTTGTTTTGGTGGTACTGGGGATGGAACCCAGGGACATTCTACCTCCAAGTTACATTCCAAGCCCTTTATTTATTATTTATTTATTTATTTGCGGTACTGGGGATTGAACCCAGGTGCATTCTACCTCCAAGCTACACCCCCAACCCTATTTTTTATTCTTTATTTTGAAACAGGGTCTCAGTAAGTTTCGGAGGGCTTCACTAAGTAGCTGAGGCTGGCCATGAACCCGGATCCTCCGATCTCAGCCTCCCAAGTACTGGGATTACAAGTGTGTGCCACCACGCCCGGCTCTATTTTTTGTTTTTGAAACAGGGTCTCATTATATTGCTGTGGCTATCCTTGAACCTGCAATCCTCGTGTCTCAGCCTCCCAAGTACTGGGATTACAGGCCTGTGCCACCACACCCAGATGAACTAAGGGGCATTCTACCTCTGAGCTACACCCTCAGCCCTGTTTTATTTTTTATTCTGGAATAGTGTCATGCTTAGGGTTTAAGTTACTGAAACTGGCCTTGAACCTGCAATCCTCGTGTCTCAGCCTCCCAAGTACTGGGATGACAGGTCTGTGCCACCACACCCGCTGAACTAAGGGGCATTCTACTTCTGAACTACACCCCAGCCCTATTTTATTTTTTATTCTGGAATAGGGTCTTGCTTAGGGTTTAAGTTACTGAAACTGGCCTTGAACCTGCGATCCTCCTGTCTCATCCTCCCAAGTATTGGGATTATAGGCGTATGCCATCATGCCTGGCTAGGGCTGTACTCTTAACCACCCTAGAGTCTCCAAATAACTATGTGTGCATATGCACAGGCATACGCCTCAAACCATATGATTCTGTAAGATCAAGAAAGCGCATCATAGCTCATCTTCTCTATTATACACGAAAATCCCATCTAAAGGCAGGGATTTCCCGTGTGTCTCCTTACAGTCAGAACTCAATACACGTGAATTGCACCGGTGCTTCTCCAATTCTGATGTGCCTGCTAATCACATCATGCTCAGATACAGGTTCTGGTTCAGTAGTTCACAGGTAGAGCCTGAGCCTCTGCATTTCAAATGAGCTTCTGGGTCTGAGGACCACCTTTGGTGGTCCTCAATGAAAATCATAGCTGCCTGGATTATGCCTGAGAATGGAGAATTCTTGTTCCTCCACTTGTCTGTCTGAAAGCAGGAACCAAATCCCACAGCCAGTGTCACCAGAGAGCCATGGAGTCCCAAAGGAGCCTCCCTCCTGTAATTCTCTCCTGAGTGACCAAGTGCAGAAAATATTTCACTTTTCAGCAGCCAGGGAAGAGGGTCCTGTGCTGCAGTCCAGTAGATCCCAGGGTACAATGCAGTGCACATTATTTTATGTCCTTCCACCCTGCTCACTGGGGGCCATGGAGATGCTCAGAGACCAGTGCAGATGGGGGAGGCACTGAGGCAAGATGGGCTCCCGCCTCCAGTGTTCTGAAGCCACGGTTGGATGCCCAGACCCGCCCATCGTTTAAGTGCACGTGCTGGGATGTCAGCCATCCTTGGATGCAGCAGAAAGCTACTTAGCAGTGGAGAGCTAGGCTGCTCTCTCCTTCAGGCCAAAGGCAGAAGACAAACTCCTGGAAAAGTAGTGAGAAATCCATTCTGGAGGAGACATTGGCCAGACTGAAACTTTATTTTTCTTAAACACTGAGATCAAAATCTCATACCATCAACACTTACTAGTTTAATTGGGGACACAAAGAAAGTAGTAAAATTAAAACCTAGTGGAAGATGCCTTTTATTATATGCATACGTGTGTGGGGGAGAACAGGGAAGTTCATCCCGCTTTTAAATAAAACCTCTCTAATCTTTCCTCCTATTTATAGTGAGGGAAGAAAGAAAAAAGCTGGTTCAATGTTAAGTTTTAATCTTAATGTTTGCATCTCTAAATAACCAAACGTGATCCTTTCATAACGGAAAACAAATTATACGTAGCATATTTTGAATGTTCTCCAACTAACCAAAAGATGTGTGTCAGCCTATAAAAGGTGCTAGAACAACAAAAACAACAAGGTCCATTTCACATCTCTTCTCCGCCCCTTCCCCCTTTGGTTTTGTTTCAAATTTTCTGGCTTTGAAATCCCTGACTGTGTACTTTTACTAGGAAGGGGAAGACTCTCCGAGTCATTGAGACATCTGAAGCAGAGACAATTTTTAAAGAAGCGCAATTTCATTACACTCAAAAGCAGGCAGTAACTCAGACTGGTCTGAGTGCTCTGAAGGAAAAGTCTGTAGGGAACCTAGAAACAGATAAGGATAGATTGTAATTAGCACAGTAATTGTAATTAGCAGAGCAATTGTAATTAGCACAGTGATTGTTTGTTGGTAATGGGTGCTTCTGAAGTGACTCCAGGCAGTTTGTTCTCCTAAGGATCTTCTGCCTCCCCCCCCCCCATCTCGTTTACACTGCTAATACACTCATGTGCTTAGCAATCTCTTTTATAAATAAACACACCAAAGGTACAAGCCCGCCCACCCCCTAGCCAAACACATTGCATCCTTAATTAATGGAGTCCACAGCGCTGAAATTTTACTATATTTACATTATGCTGAGGCAACACTGGTAACTTACTCTCAGAAGAAATCATGCCTCAGAAGCCGTCTGTTGTTGTTACTGTTTTATTAATTACGAGAAGGAATGGGATGATGCCAAAGGAATGCCCTTGAGGCCAGAGGTTCCAGCTGTGGCTTTCCCACTTGCTCCTATTTGTTAAATTTGTATTGAGACCTGTTATGGACTGGGCTGTATTAAGTACGGGGCGGGGATGAAAAGATGAAGATGGCAGTCAAGGGCCCTGCTGTGACTCAGATGACCACTCTCTGGACAAGCTCATGTTGCATCGTGCTATAGATCATGGGAGAAGGAAGTACAGGAGATAAGGGAACTTAGTAGAGGCACCTGGTCCCACCTTGGTATGGGGGGGGGCAGCAGGGAAGACTTCCTTGGAAAAGGTGTTGACTGAGACTTGGAGGACACAGTAACATTACCTATGTGGAAGAGTGTTGCAAGTTACTGAGCAGAGGGCCTGCAGACAAGAGTATCACATGGGTCAAGAAGAGATTGGGGGTGCACGCTTGTAATCCCAGTACTTTGGGAGGTGGAGACCGGAGGATCCGGGTTCGCGGCCAGCCTCAGCTCTCTCTCTCTCTCTCCTTAGTGAGGCCCTCCGCAACTTCATGAGACCTGGTTTCAAAATAAAGTATAAAAATAGGGCCGGGGGTGTAGCGCAGAGGTAGAACGCCCCTGGGTTCAATCCCCGGTACCGCAAAAAAAAAAAAAAAGAAGAGATTGTAAACTCAGGGGTAGAGTGTGTACTGAGCATGTACAAGGCCCTGAGTATAAACCCCAGCACCAAGGTAAAGAAGGAGGAGGAGGAAGAGGAGGAAGAGGAGAAAAGTAGAGAAGGAGGAGGAGGATTAGGAGGAGAAAGAGGAGGAGAAGAAGGAAGTGGAAGTGGAGGAAGAAGTAGAGGAGGAGGAAGAGGAGAGAAGGACGAAGAGGAGAAGAGAAGTAGGAGGAGGATTAGGAGGAGAAAGAGGAGAAGGAGGAGGAAGTGGAGGAGGAGGAAGAAGAGAAAGAGGGGGAGGAGGAGGAGGAAGAGCTGAGAAGGTAAGAGAATAGAATTGTAGAGCTAAGTAAACCATGACATAGGATAGGCTTTGATCCAAGAAGGGCTATTTAAGTCCCAAAGTAAGGCGACCGCTCCTATCTCTAAGACTGTACATCCTAACCTTTCTGAGCCTGGTTCACTCCCATTAAATTAGGGAACAGAACAGTACCACCTTACAGGAGAATTACTGGGATGAGGGGAGGTGATAGAAAGGTCAGGTTCAAATGTTTTCTAAAGACATGTGTGAGTGTTAGTGACATTTCCCTAACATGAATCCAAGGATCTGTAAGGTACAACTTATTCAGAAATTTCATGTGGTGGCGTGCATCCTGTCACACTGGAGATTTTGTGAGATTTAAATTCACCAGCTTTCCTCTCTTTGTATTCCTTCCAGGGAAATGAAAAACCCTATTCTAAGCTCCCATTAATAAGCCTACGCATGTACATTAAGAAAATTAATTTTTAGGGAAATATTTCCATTTCAGGGAGATGCCCTGAATAGAAATGTACTTAGTAACAATTCCAATGAAAGATAGGATCGCAGTTTATTGGATGTAAATTAATACAGAAAATTCCAAGGGCAGTGGCTGGGGTTTTATGTAACATTGCCACTGAATAATTAGTATGAATGATAATCTAGTGAAACACCTCAAAGGTGGCTTTCAAGAGTCCAAAATGAGCATTTATTTTTATGTCGCCAAGATTCTCAGTGGAGCCTGTGGAGTGTGCAGTTAATTAGCAGGCAGGAGCCAGGGTCTAAAGCTGCAGGCTTAGGGGTAGCCCAGGGCCGGTTAATTCAGCGCAGATCTTGTGAGTTGGAGTCAACCAGCTACCCTTCCCTTCTCTCAAGAGGACGCCGTGACCTTGGAGCTTCTTTAGCTTCTTCCAGATGCTTTCTAGAGTAAGAGGAAGGAAACACAACAAAAGGATTGGTCTTCCTTGCTGTGCCATAGTTCAGAGAACCAAAGTTACACCAAACAATGCCCCTCTACGTTTCTATTAATTCCCTACCTATTTCTTCATAGTCTGTGAGGAAGGACCCAAACACTAGGAAAGAACATTCAAGCCCAGAGCATTTTACATCTGTGTTTGCAAAGGAGGTAGACACATAGCTTAAAATCACACTAAATTACAATTAATTTCTTCCCCAGCCTTGTGATCCAACCGATAAATATCCTTCTGGTGCTTATTATGTGCCGCATTCTAGGGATTCAAGCTAAACAGGCTAAGGGCACTGTTGGAGCTTGCTGTGCACTTCCTCCTGAGACATGGTACCCTCTGACCAACATTTCCCCTTCCCCCATCTCGCGCCATCTCCAGCCACACCCCACACCTCTGGTAATTACCATTCTATTGTCTACTAGGAGTTTGACTGTTTCTTTTTTTATTTTGGTATTGGATATTGAACCAGTGGCATTCTACAAGCTACACCCCAGCCCTTCTTACTATTTTATTTTGAAACAAGGTCTCACTAAGTTGCTGAGGCTGGCCCCGAACCTGCAATCCTCCTGTCTCAGCCTCCCAACTACTGGGATAATAGACATGAGCCACCATGCCCAGCAGGAGTTTGCCTTTTTGGAGATTATGCAGTAGTTGTCTCTGTGCATCTGGCTTAGCATCATGGCCTCCAGGTTCAGATAGGATTATTTTAAAAATAATCTTATTTGTTTTAAACCATCTTAGATTCATAGATAAATCACAGAGATAGTACAGTGATTTCTCACACACTCTGCACTAAGTTTCCCTGGGATGGTAAGTATCATAACTTTGTTACCATTAACGAACTAATTTTGATTCATTATTGCTGACCAAAGTCCATATTTGATTCAGATTTTCTTAGTTTTTACCTAATGTCCCTTTTCTGATCCAGCATGCACTTGTCAAAGCAAAAATTACATTGGTCAATGTTAAACAGGTGACTAGGACTATTCAAGGTTACTGGGATGGGCCAGACAGGTTCTGTTGGAACAAAGGACAGGGAGGTTTATCAGCTCTGAGGTGAGCAAGTGGGAAAGTTCTGAAGGACACGAGGGGAAATTTGACCCATGAGATGTGTCCAGCGCACTCAGTTATTCCTGTCTTTGCATATGTATTTCTCTGCTACTAAGCCATCTGTTTTCTTTTTTCCTTTTCTCTTTTTAATTTTTTTTTCTTTTTGTGGTACTGAGGATTGAACCCAGGGGCATTCTATCTCTGAGCTACATCCCCAGCCCTATTGACTTATTTATTTATTTATTTATGTATTTTTGTTTTGAAACATGTCTCACTAGATTGCTAAGAGTCTTGCTCTGTTGCTGAGGCTGGTTTCGAACCTGCGATGCTCCTGTCTCAGCCTCCCAAGAACTGGGATTACAGGTGGGCACCACCAGGACACCTGTGCTTTCTAGGTGGCACCATGGAAGGTAGGTCCCTTCCCACAGAGCCTGGGAGATTGGGGCACTATCTTTCTTGGTGATTACATTCCAAAGAGATGGCTCCCAGGTCCTTGAGGAAGATAGCCCTGGGTTGTAAAACCGGCAAGAAGCTTTTTAAAAAGATTTACATCTTAAAGGGCCAGAGAAAAAAACTGCAATTGCAAATTTCTAAAGAAAATGCTCTAAGAAAAAAAACGAGGTCAGGAACCCAGAGTCCAGACAAAGGCTGTCTGGAGTTTAGTCAAGCCTAAGGGATGTGGGGTGATCTTGGTCACTGCTTTACATTTAGCAGTCTGTCTCCATAGGCTCATCTTGGATGTGATAGTTTGGTAGGCTTGTTTTTAAGTGATTTTTTTAATAGGCATTAAATTCACAAGGTTCAAAAATAAAAGCAACATAAAAGTCTTAAAATAAGGAGTGCTGCATCTTTCATTGTTACTGTGTGTGCCTTTCCCTACGCACCCCTCCCACACACACTTTTATTCATTTCTTGGGTGTCTTACTAATGTTTCTTTATGTAAATACAAGCAAATGAAATTAAATATGTCTCCCCTTTCACAAAGTTACCTAAAATATATTTTTCACTTTTTTCCCCCCTCCACTTAGCGATAGCTCTTAAATGTCTCTCCACAAAGAGTGATCTTACAGACACCATTCAAATATGCAGGGGATGCAGGACCACACCGGTGGACACCGTGCCCCCAGGGGATAAGAGGAGTTCCTGGGAGGTGGGAAAACCTAGACATTTATTTATTTATTTACTTATTTATTTATTTGGGGTAGTTGAGGATTGAACCCAAAGCATTCTACCTCTGAGCTACACCCCCAGCCCTTTTTATTTTGTATTTTGAAACAGGGTCTCACTGAGTTGCTGAGGGACTCGCTAAGTGGCTGAGTCTGGCTTCAAATCTGCCCTCCTCCTGTCTCAGCCTCCCAAGTACTGGGATTGCATGTGTGTGCCACTGTGTCTGGCTAAGACCTGGGCTTTCTAGTTGGCTACTCAGTCTCCTGGGCTGTTGGGCCTCACTGGGGTGATTTCACTTTTCTCAGTTTCTGTCTCCACATACAGAATGTAAGAGTAATTACATATCATTGTGAGACGACGAAGATAAGAATTTTTAGGAACCTAGTCCCAGTAAAAAGTAATAGTAGTAATAACGAGAAATAAGATCAACAGTAGCACACATACAATATTTACCCTGCACGAGGAACTCATATATCTTCATTCAATCAAAAATATTTTGGGGGGTGTCTGTGGAATACTACTCACTGTTTTAGGAAACTGGGAATACAACATATAAAAACCCTGTCTCCAAGAGTTATGTTCTAATGTGAAGGACAGATCATCAACAGATAAGTCTAAACTATGTCAAATGAATGAAACCTAGAAGAGCAGATTAAGTTTGGGTTACGAAAGTGTGCCAGGCAGGGGATTCTATCCTCTAGAGGCTGGACACAGAAGACTTCTTTGACAAGGTGACATTCCTGCAAAGATCTTCAGATGTAAGACAATGAGTCAGACAGGGGTCTGGGGACTGGCTTCCAGGACGAGGACACAGCAAATACAAAGGTTCTCAGCATGTTCCATGAAGAAAAAGGAGCTCAGGTCTGTGGGACATATTAGAAGAGGGGCAGGTAGAAGGAGAAAAGGTTACACATAAAGAGGTCAAGGTTATCCAGTAAGGGAATGCAGGTAATTTGCATAGGGGCCTGTGAGTCACATAAGAACAGCACGTTAGATCTTTTTCTGAGTGAGAAGAGAAAGAAGCCAGTATATCGTTAGAGCAAAAGAGGCTCCAGCTGTCATCTGACTTATGTCTTTTTTTGTGTGTGTTGCACTGGAGATTGAACCCAGGGGCATTCTACCTCTGAGCTACACCTCCAGCCCTGTTTTATTTTTATTTTGAAACAGGGTCTGGCTAGGTTGATGAGAGTCTCACTACTTGCTGAGGCTGTCCTCGAACCTGCCATCCTCCTGTATCAGCTTCCCAAGTGCTGGGATTACAAATGTGTGCCACTACGCCCGGCTTGACTTATATCTTAAAAGGACCATCCCCACTGGTGTTAAGAATAGATTTTGGGGGGACTGAGTGGAAGCAGTTCCCAGGCTTTTGTCATGGACCAGGGGGGACAATAGTGGTTTGGTGTATGTTGGTAGGTGTTGGCATGGTGAGAGGTGGGCAGATTCTGGGTGTATTCTGAAGGTAGGGTAACAGAATCTACCAATGATGGAGAGGAAGCAGGGAGGCAAGGTTGGCTCCCCAGTTTTGGCCCAAGTCATTGGACAGGTGCATGTGCCCTTGATAGATTCAAGAAAGACTACAGGAGGACTAGGCAAAAAGAAAAGAAGTAGAAATGCAAATTCATCTTTGACTATGTTAAAAAATGAACTTGACTGTGGGAAATTTGAGTCATTTCTACAGTAGACAAGAACGCAGGCAACCCCCAGGTCCACATCCTCCTGCTTCAGTAGCATCATCTGGTCATGTCTCACACACGTCCTTGTGGCGATATCAGGAAGCTGGTAGGATATAGCAGTCCAGAAGAGAGCCACGATTTGCAATGCAAATTTCAAGTTGTTGAGCATGCAGATGACATAAAAGAAGAGAGAGGAGATAAACCCACTAGGAAGTAGGTAGAGGAGAGGAGAGACTGAGCCCCCAGCCTTATGCTCAGAGGTCAGAGAGGTGAGGAGCCACAACAAAGGAGACCAGGAGACCAAGGATGAGCTCCCAGTGATGTTGGGGGGAGAACCCAGAGAGCAGCTTCAGCTGTCTAAAACCATTCAGTCCTTACAACCTGCAGCTTGGCCAAAGGCACCATCAACCTTTCCACACACATACACTTATTTATTTATTTATTTATTTATTTATTTATTTATTTGGTGGTGGTGGTACCGGGGATTGAACCCAGGGACATTCTACCTCTGGGCTACACCCCCAGCCCTATTTTTTTTTTATTTTGGAACAGGGTCTCACTAAGTTGTGGAGGGCCTCACTAAATAGCTGAGGCTGGCCACAAACCTACGATCCTCCTGTCTCAGCCTCCCAAGTACTGGGATTACTAGTGTGCGCCACCACGCCCAGCTCATACACTTATTTTTAACAGAGGATGGCCCTCAGGTGCTGAGAGGTTAAAAAACATTTCTCAGTGTCATTTGTCTTATCAATAGTTGGGCCAGGATTGGAATCTAGACAGGCCAGCTCTAAATCCATCTATCCCCTTCCCCATTACATCACTCGGTGACACGTTCTGCTCTGTTAAAGTCACTCTGGTAGACTGAGGGACCCATGGGTGAGGACAGTAAGGGAAAGGGAAATGTGATTTTAAAAAATGCCCATTTTTTTTTTTTTTGGCGGTACCAGGGATTGAACCCAGGGGCGTTTTACCTCTGAGCTGCACCCCCGGCCCTATTTTTTATACTTTATTTTGAAACCGGGTCTCACGAAGTTGCGGAGGGCCTCACTAAGTAGCTGAGGCTGGCCGCGAACCCGGATCCTCTGGTCTCAGCCTCCCCAAAAATGCCCATTTTAAAGTTAGCTGGTAACACAAGACATTGTGTGTATAATGGACCACCCAATGATCTTAGTCAACAATTCAATACTGCCTAATAATATTAATGGTGGTAATAATTGCTGTTTGCTAAGCAGTTATCTATGAGCTGGGCACTCTGCAAAGCGAGTCAGTGTTATATCTTCTTTAACTTTCATGACAGGCTTATGGGGAAGAATCAATGTTATATCCATTCTGCATATGAAGACATGGAGGTTGAAAGAGCTTAAAAAGGGTGGAGAGGGATTGGCCCTGTCCCACTAGTGCCTTATCATTGAGCAAGAACAGAGGGAGGGAAAAGCAACAAGGCTTTGGGATCAAGTACAAGTGGGTTTAAATCCCAACTCTCTGCAGTATGGTTTTTTATCATTCATTTGCTTGAGACGCAGGTTCCTTATCTGTGAAAAACAGTAATTAAAAATTAAACACCCAGCCAGGCGTGGTGGCACATGCTTGTAATCCCAAGACTTGGATGGCTGAGACAGGAAGATCCGCGTTCGTGGCCAGCCTCAGCTACTTAGTGAGGCCCTCCGCAACTTAGTGAGACCCTGTTTCAAAATAAAGAATAAAAAAATAGGGCTGGGGTATATCTCGGAGGTAGAATACCCCTGGGTTCAATCCCCAGTACCACAAAATAAATAAATAAACAAATAAACAAACAAACAAACAAACAAACCAATAACCCGTGTACCTAGTCCTTATACTATGTTTTCTCTGAAATACTTGTTAAAACTTAAAAATTAATATTAGTTTATTTTTATTTTTGTGGTGCTGGGGACTGGACCCAGGGGCTTTATACCCTGAGCTACACCCCAGCCCTATTTTATTTTTTTTTATTTGGAAACAGGGTCTAAGTTGCTGAGAGCCTTGCTGAGTTTCTGAAATTGGCTTTGAACTGCAATCCTCTTGTCTCAGCCTCCCAAGTACTAGAATTACAGGTGTGTACTACCATGCCCTGCCAGTTTGATTATTGAATATCTACCTCTCCTGCTGAACTGAGCCCTGGGACTGTCTTGGACTCTTTATCATTATAAATTCCCAAGATCTAGCAAGTCATCTGAACAACTAAGGTCTCAGCAAATGTTAGCTATAAGCTGATTTATTTGTATACAAAATTAAAACAAAATATTGACTTTTTGAAATTGTTTTTGTTTTGTTTTGTTTGCATGGATAACGCGTATGAGATTTTATAGGCCAGAGAAGCTTCCATGCCCATCGACAGACTGGTAACTACCATTACTCGTAACTTGTTATGCCCTGTACTAGTTTATATTTCAGTTTTTCTCTAGAGAGTTGAGGTGGTAACTTAGTTTAATGATGGGACTGTGGCTTTGGGCTCAGGTGAACCTGGAATTGTATCCAACCCCTGTGGCTATTAGCTGTCTGACCTTGGTCCAGTCACCTGATCTCTCGAAGCTTCACCATCCTCCTTTTTTATTTTTATTTTTATTTTTTTCTGTGTTTGGGATTGAGGTCAGAGCATCATCCATTCTGGGCAAGTGCACTATCTCAGAGCTATATCCCAGCCCCACTATCCACCTTTGTAACTACTTCATTGGGCAGTTGGTGAAATAACACGTAGTATTTAAGCAACTGACACAGAGTATATGCTCAATAGATGCTGGGGATTTCTCCTCACCATCAAAGCAGAATCCATGTTTGTTTGTATGTTCCATGGTAAAAACAACCATGGCTTGGGCTGGGGTTGTAGCTCAGTATTAGAGAGCTTGCATAGCGCATACAAGGCCTTAGGTTTGATCCCCAACTGCACTAAATAAATAAATAAACGAACAAACAGACAAACAAGCAGGGCTTGCATAGAAAATGATTAACAAGTTGGGAGGAAAGAAGAAAGGGAGGGGCCGGGCATGGTGGTGCACGCTTGTAATCCCAGTACTTTGGGAGGCGGAGACCAGAGGATCCAGGTTCGCGGCCAGCCTCAGCTCTCTCACACTCTCTCTCTCTCTCTGTCTCTCTCTCTCTCCTTAGTGAGGCCCTCCGCAACTTTGTGAGACCCCGTTTCAAAATAAAGTATAAAAAAGTAGGGCCGGGGGCGTAGCGTGGAGGTAGAATGCCCTGCGTTCAATCCCCGGTACCGCAAAAAAAAAAAAAAGAAGAAGAGAGGGA
>PVJS01009515.1:0-50177 GCA_004027185.1 Glis glis
CCGCGCTACGCCCCTGGCCCTATTTTTTATGCTTTATTTTGAAACCGGGTCTCACGAGGTTGCGGAGGGCCTCACTAAGGAGAGAGAGAGAGAGAGAGAGAGAGAGAGAGAGAGAGAGCTGAGGCTGGCTGCGAACCCGGATCCTCTGGTCTCTGCCTCCCAAAGTACTGGGATTACAAGCATGCACCACCACGCCCGGCGGTGTTTATTATTTCACCTTCACGTGTTTCCTTCTGAAGACGCCATGGCATGTTAACCAGGGTCCTGTTATATGTTTTCCAGGAAAGAATGAGTGTGCATGCTTCCTATTTGTATATGTTAAGGAGCAAAGGCCAAGAGTGTGACTTTCTCAGTGGTTTGCCCATCTGTGTATATGCTTACTGCTGTAGTTTTGGTTAATTCTTTGGGGGTTCCCTAGAGACCACTCTTCACAATTGTGCATATATGAAAATATTTTGATTAAGAAAGGTACCTCTACAAGATTCATGAGTATCAGACCCTTATGAAAGTCTGAAATTTCAAGCTCTTGAATGTGTTGTCTTATTTAATCCTTCTTTATTCACTTGTATTTATACCTTCATTTTGTCATATTCATTATGTTAAATTCCTGTCAGTGTTTCTGCATATTTTATGTATAGTGGCTTTCAATTTGAATTACTAAATAAATTAGCTGCTATAAATTCTCCATTATGTCCCACAGGCATATTTGTTCTTGCACCTATGTGTTCTCTCTTTAAGCATTTATTTAAATACGTATTTTGTAGCAGGCATTGGGCTTGGTGTTTCAGATATAAAGACCAAGAAGGAAGCTGGGCGTGGTGGCCCACGCTTGTAATCCCAGTACTTTGGGAGGCGGAGACCGGAGGATCCGGGTTCGCGGCCAGCCTCAGCGCTCTCTCTCTCTCTCTCCCTCTCTCTCTCTCTCTCTCTCTCTCTCTCTTTCTCTCTCTCTCCTTAGTGAGGCCCTCCGCAACTTCATGAGACCCAGTTTCAAAATAAAGTATAAAAAAAAATAGGGCCGGGGGTGTAGCACGGAGGTAGAACGCCCCTGCATTCAATCCCCGGTACCGCAAAAAAATAAAATAAATAAATAAATAAATAAAGACCAAGAAGGCAGTAAAGGAACACTTAAATGAGTGATGTGTGTCTGTATGTCTCTACCAAGCTGTACCTCATCAAGAAGTATGATTACAGTGCACCAGTAAATTAAAAAAAAATAAAAAATAAAAATAGACTATTGTAAAAACTTACCAGAAATAATAAAAATTTGGTAATTGTTAGATTAAAAATAAATAAATAAATAAATACACTTTAATCTTAAACATTTTTAGGAGTATTTTTAGTCAAAATATTAAAAGTTCAACTTGAACATGTCTAAGCAAAACAAAACAAACAAAAAAACTGAAAAGTATCAGCTCTTAGTGGCCTATTCTGAGCTCATGCCCATTCTGAATTTTAATAGCATATTAATATGGTATCAAGTAGGGAAGAGTTCCTCATTGGCCTAAATTGGGCATAAATCACACCCTATCAATTAACTGTGCCTATGGTTAGTGTAATGTGGTATAAAATGGCTACTTTATTCTTTTTTTATACTTTTATTGGTGCACTGTAATTATACATCATAATGACGTATAGAGTTACAGGAATACACATGCATACAATACTTGGTGTGTTTCCTTCTGGACCTCAAACCATTCCCTCCCCTTCCCGGTACATGTCCTTGAGATTGGTATTGATAATTTTATATATGTATGTAGGATTATTTAAACTGTAAAATGGTGACTTTCAAGGCAGTGATAAAAAATGGATAAGAAATATGAGAAAATGGGCATGGATAGAAAAGTGCATCTTCCTATCACAGTTTTTCAATAATAATATGTTTAGAGAACTGTAGGGTCATAAGTAGGGGGCTGTTATTTCTACATTTTAGGGGAGAAAGTCGGGAAAAGTTTATAAATAAGGTGCACCTATAGCTTAAAATCAAAAGTGATGAATATGTACTTGTTTGATAGGTAAAGACTGAGGGTTGAAACTCCAGACAAGTGCATAAGAGCCTGATGAGTTAAGGGTGTCCCGTGTCGCTGACTCTTGGGTTGGAACATAGTTTATGTCTGGGAATGGGAAAAAATAATTAAAGAGGGGCATTCAGGAGGAGACACAGATTGGAGGGGCACTCAGTGGCCAGAGAATAGATTCATTCTGTAGATCATCTACTTTCAAAGTATTAAAGAGCCTTGTCTGCCATTAAGAATCTATGTGGAAGTTCTACATAGAAAATGGGTAAGACAATGGCTTGGCTTTCTCTGGTTACAGGCAAAAAGGTAGACCCAGAGGCAGAGTTTATCCAACTTGCTCCTGGTTACCTCAGTCTGTTCCATGGAACACGCTGAGAACTACAACTGTATGTGATATGATGCTAGGCAAGGAGCTCACAATATTCTGTTTTTGGCTGAGCACTCTTAAGCGATGTGCTTGCCAGGGTTGAAATCTTAAATGAGGAGATTAGTTAGGAGACTATTTTAGTAGTCCAACTGAATGAAAAACTAAGGTTTTTTAAACGTTAAATAGAAAAAAAAAAAACATTCCTTACAAATACCTAGGGTTCCTTAAAAATTACCTAGGATTCAAAGATTTCAGTTCATTATGATACACAAAGCAACATGGATGAATCTCAAATACATGTATAGCAAAAAAAGCCAGACACAGAAATGTACATACTGAATGATTTCATTTATATGAAATTTTAGAAAAGGCAAAACAAATTTCTATGGACAGAAAGCAAATTGGTGATTGTGTAGGGCTGTGTGTGTAGGTAATAGGAGGATGGCTGGGTTGCTAAAAGGTACAAGGCTGATTTAAATAATGCCAATCTTGATTGTGGTTGTTTCATGGGTACATGAAATTTAAAAAATGATCAAACTGTATACTTCAAATGAGTGAAATGTATTGTTTGTAAATTATATATCCAAAAAATTGATTGGAAGAAGAAAACATTCTCAATTAGGACTCGAGTCTACTACTTAGTCACTGGGTGACTAGTAGATCCTGCACACCAACTCAGCCTCATTTTCTACAACTACATGATAGCAATAATGAGCAACACTTGCCTAGCCCATCTAACACATTTCTTAAGAAATAAGGTCAAATTAATGATATACATAAAAGTACTTTAAAAAGTATGATATTAAGTGTTATTTTATCAAATATTTATAGAATGGGATAATATTTTTTCTGATAAATGGTCTGGGGTTAGGTATATTTTAGAGAGCTGGTGAAGCGTTTGCCTGCAGAGTCCAAGTTACAATGCCCTGATCTTGGGTTCAAAAGTGAATCAAAATTATCACTACCAATTTTTTTTAAAGAAAAAGAGATGTAGTGGCAAGAAATGTTACTTATCACTTTCCTCAGATTTGGCTACAGAAGAATATTATTAAAGGTTCATACATTATTCTTGCTAAAATAACCTTGTTTCATCATTATCATGAAGCATTTAGAAACCATGTACTAGTCAGGAAGCCGTGTGGTTAAAAAAAGAAGTAGGACAATTGTAAGTATCATTTAAAATCATCATTATTTAATGATAAAGCTACTATATTGAACAGGAGCCTAAAGAGATGATGAGCATTTTAGGTACTCTGGATTTAGAGTTGGAAGTTACCTTGGTGGTCATCTACAACAATAAGTTATATAGCAAATATTTGCTGCCATTTTCAACTATCTGTAACATAGCATGGATAGCCTATCTGAATATAGTATGGATGATTTGGGTTAGATTTCAATATGCCTGTTAGACAAAGAAAGGAGTTTAAGCATAGCCTTAGAAACTCCAGAAGTTTAGACAAAATAGGTGAATGAGTAGAATAGGACCTCAAGGAGCCATTCTTTAATGCTCCTTGAAAAGTAAAAGTGGTTGTGGGAAACAAAACCAACCAAAAAGCCATTTCATTCTACTTACTATCTTGTAATATTGGCTTTGTGCCTGTTTCTTGTGGAAAGATCCATTCATTATCCAAGAAAAGGCAACACAGGTTGGCAGTGGTAAAATTTTCATAGTCCACGTGGTAACTTTCAGTTTTTATAGTCTCTGAATTTCATTTTATAAAGCTATCAATAAGTAATATATTCTGTAGTAACGGATCCCCATAAAGTGAGTTTAAGAGTGATGAAGCAAGAATACCAGTATCATGGTTTATTATGAGATGTACAACCACAACAACAAAATGGACAGTAGGTGGACATTAAATGCATATGTCCTCTTCTACAAAAGTTGGAATATCATTGGTGGGCATGGAAATAGAATAAGGGGCATTGGAGGAACTAGAAGTATAATGGTATGAAGCTAAAATAATTTCACGAGTTTGTGTGATAGTGGGAATGGTCTCTCTGACAGGACAGAAACTGGAACTACTCAAGACCCAGGATTAAGGCTCCTCAATTCTGGCCAATGCTTCAGTGGACTTTGAAACCTCACCTCTTTGACTCTTCTGTTTTATCATTTCCATGACATTCCCTCATGAAATACCATTTTATCATTTTCATTTCATTTCCCTCACCCCTTCTAATTCATATAGATTCATTCTTGATAATTACTAATATATCCAACTAAATAACTTGAATATGAATGTTGTGAATCATTATATATTGGAGCTTACAATACTTCTTTCTTGCCTTCTTAGAGGGAAGTCTTATTTCTGTCACTTCAAGATATTTTCTTATAAATGACAATAATTACAGGTTCTTCAGAAAAGTTTTGTCATATATTTTTGTATTTCACATCTCAGAATCTAGAGCAGATTTCTAATCACATAACTGACACAGAATTGTTGATTGATTGATTTATCTGCATGACTCAAAGTGAATTCCCTCTTTATCAATCCAAACTAGTATTAATATGGTCAGGATGGTGAATAATTTATTTATAGATTTATATATACCAGTATACGTATATATCTATACTGGTATATATAAATGTGTGTGTGTGTGTGTGTGTGTGTGTGTGCACGTGTGTGTGAGCACTTTCTGGATAGACATTTGATTTTAGTCAATTCTAGTGATAATATTGAAAAAGTCTTTATTTCAATATTTCTTTTCCTCATTTGAGTAAAATATTTATTCTGTTTTTATCAGTAAATACTCTGTTATAGGTATCAGAAAGACAGAACAGTAATAATGTGCTAAAAAATTGTCAGGAGGCCTCAAGGTCAGCTATAGCTGAGCATCTAAGATTACTTCCAGAACACCAACATAGAATGGTCACTGAGGGCATTCCAACCTGATCAGGAAGGCTGGGCGTTCTGGAGTTGCTGCTTTTGGTCCTGGTTCCAGAATCATCACAGCTCTGTTGAGGTCTAGAGGTCAAGTTAAGAGGTCAAGTTAATGCTGACATCCTTCTACCTTAGCTGAGGCATGAGAATAAGACACCATCTCAACTACTAGCTTCAGAAGCTAATCTTTGCAGTGGAATTTCATGACAGCAAAATGGATGTCCTGCAGGTTCCTTTAATTCTCCCTCTCAATGCCTACAAATACGAGAACCAATTACTGAAACCTCTGGTAAAGCTGATAAGAGAAAAACTCTGGAATGAGGCTTGAGGAAGGGAACAGTTCAAATAACGTTATGTCAATATATGAAGGTATCACTACTGATCTCACTAACGTGTTTGGGGAGGGAGTTTTTCCCTCTCTTGCTCTCTTTTTACATGCACACATCACTGGTGTATTTCCCTTCATATCACACCCACACCTCCCTCCTCCCTCCCCAAACATGTTTTGAAACAGAGTCTCACTAGGTTGCTTAGATTCTCACTACGTTGCTGTGGCAATCCTTGAACCTGTGATCCTCCTGTCTGAGCCTCCCAAGTACTAGGATTACAGGTGTGTGCTACCATGCCCACCTCAAAAAACTGTTTCACATTCTTGAAGGTACATTGAAACCTTAATTCAAATCCCATCATGACCTCTTAGGTACCACCTCGACCTGCCTACAACCACAGCCAATTCAGAAGTGATAATTACTTTTCTTTATGTACTGTTTTCCTATTCCAAAGCTTTCCTTGATTCAGTTTACCCAGTCCTTTTTATCTATAGCCAATGTAAGATCTATGAAAACAACTTATGTTTTACTTCCCCACATTTCCCTTATAAAAATACACATAGCTCTATATGTACAGACATTTTCCCAACTGCTTTCTAGTTCTTTTACTGGTAGTTGTAGGAACTTATTCTAGGACCTGGTCCTTTTGCTAGCCAGATGCTCCTGGCTAGCATCTATAATAGCTCAATAACCCCTTTTCTTTCAAAGATTTCTCAGTCTCAGAGTGTGGTTTAATAAAGCTAATAAAGAAAGCATGAAGGCCTCTCTTCCTTGTTTGTCCATAGTTAACAGAAGAACTTCCAGTGGGGAGGGGATGACCCCACATCACTTCTTATTTCCAAGTCTCATAAGGGTGTACTGTTTTAGCAGAAGCCAGATCACATGTGGAAATGAGCCATCAGGGAGTCTGAGAAGTAGGATTTGGATTAAAGCAAGTAGGGCATCCAGTGCACAAAGTTTAAGGGGACACTCATTCTCAAGTGTCAATGCTGTACTTGCACAAGCTTGAGAATGAGTGCCTCTGTTAATCTGGGGACCTGGGCACTTTACTGGCCTCACCCTAGTCCTGGCCATACTAAAAAGTCTTAGTTTTTCAGCTTCCCCGGTGGAGTGTGTTGGAAGGGACCCGACAAGATAATCTTCAGTATTGACCAGAATCTGCCTTCTGTTTACTCAACATCCACTCAGACCCTCCTATAGTAAAGCTACCATGCATGCTTTTGTCTAGCCCAATTCAACTACCCTACAAATAAATGAAAATCCACTCACTTCTTCTCTGCTTTAAGTAAAAACACAAAATGTGCTCATACCACGGCATTCAGTAATCTGTTATTTCATCTTTCATTCAAGAATCTTAGTAGTCATAGAAACATGGTTCTGATCAATCTGCTTTATATAAAAATAATTTTTGTTACTCTATCATTTTTAACTAGGAAAAAAACTGTATTCTCCCGTAATTGAGACAGTCATTATCTGGAAGATGAAATGTGAAAAAAAAATACAACACAAAACTAATACCATGATTTAGCCCTTGTGCCTAGTAGGAGAAAGCATGATCAATGGAAGAAATTGCTGAAAAGGTCCATAGACCAGATATTTGTTTGTTGTAAAGTTTTTTGAAGTATGTCTTCCTTTTGACAAAGGATAATCAGCTCACCTAGGGTGACAGTAAGCATTTAATGGAGGAAACAGAATCGAGTCTGTCTCTCAAGCAATTTCTCAGTTGATTTGTTTGTGAAAAAGGAGATGCATACTCAGGGGAAAGTTTTTCTTAATAAGATGCTAACAAGACACAAAATATGTGTAACATACTATCAATAAGTTCTAATGGCAAAGAAAAAGTGAGGAAGGAAATCAGGAAGTGTCAGGGTATGAGTGAGAACTACAATTTTTGATGGAGCATCTTGGAAATATATTCTTGGGACAGAGACTTTATAGTAATAATTTGAAGGCTGAAGAAAGAAAGGGTAGTTCATGCAGATATCTAGGGGAGAATGTAGACATAATAAAGAATAGAAAGGTAGGAGCGTGTCTGGGGTGAGGGAGGAGTGAAAAGGCACAACTCCAGTGTACCTGGTGCTGTGGTCAGGAGTGGGGATAGGAAATGTGGTGGAAAAGGTGATAAGGAGACAGGTAGTGTAAAGTTTTCTTTCCAGGCAATTTTAAGAAATAGCCATTAAAAATTATTTGCAACTTAAAAACAAACACAGATCAAAAAAGGATGGCGATTTCCTTAGGTGGATATAGGACACCTACAAGGTTATCTGGAGCATGCATTGTATGCAAAGGTGAAATGCTGGTATCAGGGACAAATCAAAGATGTCCACTTTCATGTTCTTATCACTTTAATATTGCACTGATCAATGGCCAACACACTGAAAGCAACAACAGCCCAAGCTATGGCGATAGAAATAAAAAACCAAAAGCAGGGCAGGATTGTAGATGATATTGCTGAGAGCTGGCTGTATGCCTGGTGGAGTATGCCTGTGATCCTAGCTGCCAGGGAGACTGAGGCAAGAGGATCTCAAGCTGGAGATCAGCCTGGACAACACAGCAAGATGCTGTCTCAAAAATACACACATAAAAATTAAAATAAAAGAAGATGACCACTGAATCTATAGATAATAAATTAATAAAAGAGTTTAACAGGGATAATGGATACCAAGCCAGCATGCAAAATAAAAGTAATGATTGATTAGAAAATATAATTCTAAAAAACGAATTTATAATATATAGGAAGGAAAACCATATGCCATCTAGGAATAAAACTAAAAGTATAGCCTATGACCTTAGTGGAAAAAGATTGTAACATTTATTTGAAGATGTTATTGAAGGCCAAAATATGGAGAGTGTCCATGTGTTTAGCTAGAGAAATTTGTTATAATAAAAAGACACTTCTAGCCGGGCGTGGTGGCGCACGCTTGTAATCCCAGTACTTTGGGAGGCGGAGACCGGAGGATCCAGGTTCGCGGCCAGACTCAGCGCTTGCTCTCTCTCCTCTCTCTCTCCTCTCTCTCTCTCTCTCTCTCTATCTATCTATCTAGTGAGGCCCTCTGAACTTCGTGAGACCCAGTTTCAAAATAAAGCATAAAAAAAATAGGGCCGGGGGTGTAGCGCGGAGGTAGAACACCCCTGCGTTCAATCCCCGGTACCGCAAAAAAAAAAAAAGACACTTCTCCCTTGAACAATTCTAATCAATATTCCCACAGTATTGTTGCAGAAATTTACAAACTAGGTTTTAAAATTATTTAAGGAGTAAAGCATCAAAATAGCCCTAAAGGAGAATATTTTATTTACTATAACAAAAATTGTTATGCAGCTATCATAATTTTAATGGTATAGTATTGTCTTAAGGATGGAATTCTAGACAAGTGGAACAGAATAGATGGTCCATAAATGATTACATTCATATATGAAAATTTAAATTAATTTATGATAGTTGTCAGTGCAGTTCAAGAGGAATGAGGTTTTTAATATGTGATTCTAGGATCACTGTTTACCCACTTGAGGGAAAAATTATTAAATTAACTCTCTATATCACTCAAAGAATCAAGTACAAATTAAATAAAAATGGAAATGGAAACTTCTATTATTATTACAGGACAATTTCTTGGGGCACAGAAGAGTTTATTAAACAAGAAATAAATGTGCCAATCATAAATCAAAATATTGATGAAATATATTATTAAATCAAAATCAAGAAATTTTGGTCATTACAAGACACCACAAAGACCAAAAAATCCAAATAACCCAACCAAAAAATGGGCAAGTAAACTAAATAGACACTTCACTAAAGAAATACATGGCCAATAAATGTTTGAAAAAATGTTCAACATCATTAGCAATCACAGAGATGCAAATCAAAACTACCCTGAGATTTCACCTAACCCCAATTAGAATGACAATCATTAAAAACACAAACAACAACAAATGTTGGCATGGATGTGGAGAAGTAGAAACTCTAATACATTGTTGGTGGGATTGCAAATTAGCGCAACCACTTTAGAAAACAGTGTGGAGGATCCTCAGAAGACTGGGAATGAACCTACATATGACCCAGCAATACCATTCCTGGGTATCTACCTAAAAGAATGGAAACCAAACTACCAGAGTAATGCATGAATATCTATGTCTATAGCTGCACAATGCACAATTGCCAAACTATAGAACCAGCGGAGATATCCATCAACAGATGAATGGATTGCAAAACTGTGGGATATGTACACAATGGAATTTTATGCAGCCATAATGAAGAATAAAATTGTGTCATTTTCAGGGAAATGGATGGAACTGGTGAACATTATGCTAAGTGAGATTAGTCAGTGACAAAAAGTGAAAAGTTGGATGTTCTCCCTAATATGTGGAAGCTAGGGTGAAAACAGGACATAGGAGGGACTCCAGACAAAGGAGGAGAAACCTTAGATGAATGAAGAAGGTGACTTAACTGAGGGAGATGGGAGAGGGTAAGAGGGAAGCAGCTCAAAGGACATGATGTACATACATAAACTTATCAATGCCAATCACTGTGCTGAGCACAGGAATGTGGGAAGGAGGAGGGAATAGGGCGGGAACTGGGGGAGGTCTAAATGAGTGCTGTGTGCATGTATGCCTCTACCACTCCGAACTTCATCAAGATGTATGATTAAAATGCATCAATAATAAAAAAACTGAGAAAAATTTCACAAAGCATACAGTCAACAAATGATTATTGTCCTATCAATCAATCAATAAGAAAAAAGGAAAAATTGTTCAATTAAAATGGAACAAAAAACACAAACAGATATTTCATAGGGGAGGTACATGAATGACCTTTGAGTACACAAAAAGATATTCAAATTCATTACCCATCCCAGAAGTGCATATTGATGTCACAATAACACATTGTTTTAGGACACATGTATTGACAAGTATGTGGAGTAATGGCAATGTTCATCCATGGCTCATGAAGTGAAAAGTATTGCAAATGCTTTGGAAGAGAATTTGCCAGTGTGTAGTCAGGTCGGACAGGTGCAACTCCACTCCCAGGAGGATGCACTGGGGAAATCCCGCACATGCACAGAAAGCACTTTTTTCAAGGCAATAGTTTGAAATAGAAAAAATGTTAACATTTTAAGTGCCAATCAGTTGTTTAATAAACATTTGTGCTGTACTCATACAGTATAATAATATACTGGAGTGAAAAATTACTTCAGTTATGAAATAACAAATCCAATTCCCAAAACCACAGTATTGGGAAAAATCATCATGGAACCACACACAGTATGATTTCATTGTTTAAAAATTAAAAAATAGGCCATGCTAATTATTCCTTAGAGCCAGCAATATATGTATCAAAAACTATAAAGAAGTTCAATGGGCTGATTATCACAAAAATCAGAATGATGACTTCCTTTCGAGGTGAATGAAGCTGGCATGATTGAGGAGGACAAAGAGAGGGCAAAGAAGAAGCTTCTAGAATACTAGTCAGGTCATCTGTTAACTTGGGTTGTGGGTTTCCAGATATTCCTTCAGTTAATATTCCTTAAACTTGAATCTTTGTTTTAAAACTCTCCAAACCTAAGGCGGAGGCATTAGTCAGGTTTGTCTACAGAAACGGAACCAATAGGGAATTGCTTGCTTGCTTAATTTTTGGGAAGAGGCTCACAAGAGTATGGAGGTGGAGTAGGCCACAGTCTACTGCCCGAAAACTGGAGGATAAAGAAGGCCAGCAGTACAATGCAGCTTGAGTCTGAAAGCCTGAGACCCAGAGAAGCTAATAATATAAATCCCAGAGTCTGAGGGCCAGAGAACAAGATCTCCAATGTCTGAAGGCAGGAGAAAATGGACGTCCTAGTTGAAGAAGAAAGACTGCAAATTTGTCCTCCTTCCTCACCTTTGTTCTATTAAGGGATGGTGTCCACTCACATTGGGGGAAGGCAGAGTTTCTTTATTCACTCTACTGTTTCAGATGATAATCTCTTCTGGAAACACCCTCAAAGACGTTCAGAAATAATGTTAACCAGCTATCTGGTTAACCAGCTATCTGGGCATCCCTTACCCTGGTCAAGTTGACACTTAAAATTAACATTCACAGTATATTTAACAATTAAATTTTTAAGCAAAAATGAGTGAACCATTTTTATTTATCATTTTAGAATAAACACTTTGAGGTTTCTACATTTTTACATGAAGTACTTTTAAGTTAATATACAAAAGTCTCCAGCTTTGTTTGATTAATTTGCATGACAAAATTTTTTAGATTTCCTCAAAAATCTATATTGACTTATAAAACCACATTTTGATCACCTGTAAAACTCTTGTTTGATAGAGGAAAAATCAAACAGGAATTTTATCATCATGTAAATATCTTGTTTTATCTGTTGCCAACACAAAAATCTCCCAAACTGATGAATTCTAGATCAGATACACTGCCAGGTGATTTAGAGAAAATATTTCAATTAATGATTATGAAATCATGATGCATCTGTTTTCCCTTATATTTTCCAGATAAAAAGCAATTTCAGGATGATTAAGCAATGTATACATGACTACCCCACTAATAAGAAGTGGTTGTGAGAATTAATGCCTGGTCTACAGATTTCTAAAGCAAAGCTCTTCCAATAATACATAGTCACTCCATGATAAGACTGAAATATCCAGGCACCAGAGACATCAAACTTAGAGTCCTTGATAGAATAAGAGCTAATAAATAGTTGCTGAATCAAACAATAAATAAATGAGTTTTCTAAAAATATTATCCTTAATCGAACATTGTTTCTTTCTTTTTTCTTTTTCTGAAACAGGGTCTCACTAGATTTCTGAGAGTCTGGCTACAGTGCTGAGGCTCTTTGAACCTATGATCCTCCTGTCTCAGAACCCCAAGTACTAGGATTACAGGTGTGCACCACCATGCCCAGCTAACACTGTTTCCTATTTTGTTTCTAGTCTGTGATCTTTTTACCACCTTTGTATCTCCATATGGCTTGGACAACAAAGTTAATTTAACTTTCTTATACATCACACTTTCTTATACATGGGAAATTTTAAGCAACCTGGTAAATAAAACAATATTACTATAATTCAATTCTCCTGTTTTTTTTATTCCCTGGATGCTATATTGTGCCTAAGAGAGCAGAACATTTGCAATTTTACTTTACAAATATATCTGGTAATGATAAGCTCCTCTATGAAACTTTTATATGATAAAGGTTTTAGAGTTATAAAAAATGAGGCAGTCCTCTGTATTACCAATTCAGTAATTTCAAGGGTGGCATCACAGTTGTCTGCATAAAAGCCGTGTTGTGTTACATGAAGGAAACATTTACTTTTAAGCGCGAGGTTTCTTCAAACTCATACTACACTCAGTTTAAGAGTCTAGAGACCATTCTCCCTTTCATTGAAGTAGCTGTGCATGCTAAATAATTACTGTGCTTCAACAGCTTCTTACTTTATAAGCGTAATTTATTTGATAAGCAAATGTCTGAACTATTCCCTAAGACCTCCATCTACCAGTTTGGGAATGTTTTGCTAATAGAATCATAAGGCTTTTATTGTAGAATTTGTGAACTGGAGAAGAACATTTATTTGTATGTCATACATGTAGTATATTTTAAACCTATAAATAATGAAATAAAGTATTTAGATTTCATTTGAAAATTTCTAGGTGGTATGAGGGAATTGTTGCAGAGAAAGCCTACTCTAGGGCTAGCTGATGTTTTTCATGGCAATTATGACAAAACACCTACACATTGGATGCTCTCTGTTTCAAACAGTGAAGAGAGATTTTGCAACTTCTGGGTAATTTATGTATAATATGGATAAAATAAAATATCTGAATAATTTCACAATCCCTTCTTCCCTTCCTTCTTTCTTTCCTCCCTCCTACTCCTTCTTTCTCCTTTATACTCTCCTTTCTTTCTTTCTTTTTCTTTCTTTCTTTCTTTCTTTCTTTCTTTCTTTCTTTCTTCTTTCTTTCTTTCTTTCTTTCTTTCTTTCTTTCTTTCTTTCTTCTTTCTTCTCTCTCTCTCTTTTCCTTCCTTCCTTCCTTCCTTCCTTCCTTCCTTCCTTCCTTTCTTCCTTCTTTCCTTCCTTCCTTTCTCTTTTCTTTCCTCATTCACTCTTACTTTTTAATTTATTTTCATTCATTTCCTTTACTTCTAATTCTAAGAAAGTCAACAAAAACAGAATTTTAAAACTATTAGTGCAATAAGAAAAATAACCTCTTGATTTTAAATAAGTAACTTTAATAAAAGTTTAATATTGATAAGAGTCTGTATTTGCCACAAACTATGATTTGCAAATAACATACTCATAATACTTTGAGAAAGTTTGACATAGCAGAAGACCTCTAGATCAGGAAGTACACCAGATGTTTGATGCTGGCCCTAGTCCCATCCCATCCTAGCTGTATAATTTTGTAAAATTAATTTAGTTTCCTCTAAAAAATGGAGTGTTTTTAAAGGAAACTCAAAAGAGATTGTTTGTGGTAAATCAAGTTAAAAAGGGCAGAGCTTCATGTCCCTGCAAGTCCTTATTATTTCAGAGCAAGTGAGTATTTCTTTTCTACCCTCTAATGCTTAGAATTACAATGGCTATAATATTTCCTGGATTTGCTGTAATTCTTTTTGGCTATTTGGAGAAGAGGAGTAATTTGAAAATGGAAGCCTTCCGAACTGGCCTTGTGATAACAAGTTGACATCGTTGATGTTGGGAGGGGCATGTGAGTATATCATTTAACCTAAGGCAAATCACTAGAACACGTTGCCGTACAACAGTGATCTTATTCAGTATTCAACTTGTCAGCTACATTGCAATCGGGAATATTTTAAACTGATTTTATATTAAATTCAAATGCATAATGCAGAGTACATAAATATTTATCCAAGCTATCAAATGAACTGAATTCTCAAAGTGACAGTAAATATATATGTATACATTTTAAAAGATTAGACCTATTCTGGTTTCAATCTTCCTATCTTTCCATAATCCCCTTCCATTTAATTTGTTTTGTTGAGCTTTCATTCCTTACTTCTCGCACCCTCTCTAGCCTGACTATGATCAAGGCAAAAACAATTTTTCTTGATTCTGTTCCATCCGGTGGAAATAAAGAGGAGATTCTGGGTCTGGTGTAGATGGCACAGGGACACCAAACTCTTCACTTTGCAAATTTTACTGGCTAAATGAAGTAGATTAGAAGAAAAGAAAGAATTCAGAGAAGAGTCTCAAAATCAAAAACAAAAAAAATTATGGAGATTCTGAAATCTATATTATGTATGTCAAAATTCACTAATTATTTATAGACTACTGTGCAAAAATTCTTGTATTACTCTGTTTGTATCGATTAACATGTTGAAATCTCATTTTTTTTCCAAAGCTAGTCAAGAACCTTTCGGAGACTCTTTGTTTTCAGTTTTAGTTTTGTTACTTTTTCCTATAAGATGAGATGAATCTCATGTACTCTTGTAGTCTCTGGACTTCATCTCTAAAATTATAATAACAGTAAGCACAAGATTGCTGGGAAGATTTTCATTATTATCTACAAAGCATACGTTGAAGTTTTACATCCATTTAATGTAAAGTCTGTACCTTCCTTTGCTTTTTTTTTGTAGTACTGGGGATGGAACTCAGAGGCATTCTACCTCTGAGCTACACCCCCAGTCCTATTTTTTATTCTTTATTTTGAAACAGGGTCTCACTAAGTTGCAGAGGGCCTCACTAAGTACCTGAAGCTGGCCGTGAACCCGGATCCTCCAGTCTCAGCCTCCCAAGTACTGGGATTACAAGCGTGCACCACCACACCTGGCTCCTTTGCTTTATTCATAGGAACAATCTTTGTTCCCTGGGAACCATCAGAAACAGCATGCTTTATGTACATATATAGCCATGCAACTTTTTATACTCTTTATAACTTGAAGAGAGTACGTAGTAACTGTTTGCCTTATTCAAGATACAAAATTGGGTGGCAAAGCAATAATCCTTCTCGTACCCAGGGGAGGTACTACAAGAATATTACATTCCTGGGTTAATTTAAGGAGGATATCTGTTGTCCAGACTGCTCTTCTACCTTGGTGCGGTTATAAGATCACATTTAACCTAATGACTTCCTTGGTCTGGGAGTTACCTGGAAGGAAGAAAGAAGAGAGATAGGAGGCTTGTTCTGGTCCAGAAGAATAGATTCTTCTCTAACCACATGAGGTGTATAGGTGCAAGAGGAAAACAAAAGTTCACATCAAAGTTAGCTAGCACTTTATTTGCTTTGAAATCTCAACCCACAAACCAGTATCCTCAAACCTAAGCAATGTCTTCATTCTTGAAGCAGGATTATCTTCTTTATGTTCTAGACACATTCTTGGATATCAGTTAAGAAGGGAAGGAGACTTACCTTGTCTAATAATTATTTTGTCCAAATAATCATCTCCCCCTTATATATTCCTGAAGTAGTAGGCGATATCTCTACCTACACTTTGACTCTAGGTGATATTATTAGTTCCTGATTTTAAATCTTATTACAAATTTTATGCTGATGACATTAAGTTTATAATATCAGCCTATAAATATCCCTTAACTTCCAAATTTATGTATCCAAATTTCTGTTTCCACTTTTCATGTCTATAAGAGAAATTTTTGTTCTCTTCAATTTTTTCTTTTCAAAGTAATAACCTTTAGGTTCATGTTTAAAATGTGGGAAAATCATTTAGTTATTCCTTTCAGTCCACACCCCTATTGATTCTATATTCAAAACTTTCCACTATTTCAATATCTGTCTTCCTTATTTGACCACCAACTCAATATAGGCGAGTCCACCCTCATTTTTTTATGTTCATTTATTGGTGCATTGTAATTATACATTTAGATATATGTCAGGGTATCAACATCATACATGCACACATTGCACATTTAGACCTCCCTCCAATCCCACCCTGTTCCCTCCCCCTTCCCTCCCTTTCATGCTCCGGATAGTGATTGAGTCTTATAGGTTTGTGTATGTACATCATGTGCTATAGTGTGTTTCCCTCCACCCCCTCCCAACTCCCTCAGGTAGGTCACCTTCTTTGTCCATCTAAAGATTTCTTCTTCTTCCCTTCTAAGTCCCATTCTATCTAGCTCCCACAGATTAGGGGGAACATCCGATTTTTTATTCTTAGTGATTTACTAATATCACTTAGCATATGTTCTCTAGTTCTCTCCATTTCCCTGCAAATGATGTGATTTTGTACTTCTTTGTGGCTGCGTAAAACACCACCCTCATTTTTATACTTTTGCAAATCTTTCACTTGTTTCCATTCAAATCAATTTCACAGAGTCACCAAAGATCTCCTTCTCAAATATGTGTAATCTAGTCCTATTAAAAAATATCTATTTCCTACACCAAGTGATGTTTGAATGCATGTTTGTATCACTTTGAACTTCACTATGATATATAATTACAATGTACCAGTAAAAGTATAAAAGATGCATTTCCAGTGAGGTGATATGCTTTTTTTATGTGCTTAAACTTACACCTGGAATTACCATTTCCCACCTTTTCCTTCTTTCTTTTTTTCTTTTTCTTTCTTTCTTTTTTTTTTTTTTGGAGAGGTGGGTGTAGGTACTGAACCTAGAGCCATGTGCATACTAAGCACGTGCTACACCCCCAGCTCTCCCCACTTCTTTCTTTTTCTATGTTGGGGGATGTTGGGGATTGAACCCAAGGATACTTTACCATTGAGCTGCCCCCCAAACCCTTTTTGATTTTTATTTTGAAACAGTCTCACTAAGTTGCTGTGATGCTCCTGTCTCAGCCTCCCATGTACTGAGATTACAAGTGTGTCCCATTGTGCCCCATTTTCACCTATTTCTTGACTTGAAAAACTCCCATCTATTCTTTAGGATTCAAGCATCATCTATTCTGAAAAGGAGCTGTCTGCTTTTGTTGATGTAGCATCTTCTGCCTACATTGAGTGGAGCTATTTTCACTTGGACTCTTAACAATATGAAATTTTGCTTCTTTCTTTTCCCTTATCAGACTGTGAAGTCTTTGAGGCCAAAGTGTTTTTTTTTTATCTTGCTTATCTTCAAACCAACTGAAGCCTAGCACAAAATCTGGCAAAGGTTGTTACTCCATCAATATTTAACAAAAGAAAAAATGTTACTGATGTTTCCACTTAAGATACATCAAGTCAGAATTATATAATGTTACTCTGCTGTCATCTATTAAGTATTTTGTAGTTATTCTCTTTTATCAATGCCATTTTTCCCTCTTAAGTAACTGATAAATATGTCTCCCACCTAAAGAATTTTCTTATCTTTTATGAAACAATATGAATAAAAACGTCATTTAAAAAGAGAATTACCACATCACTGACATGGTTTCAGGGTTTGATGCCTCTATTTGTGAGGTGAGTTTGAAGCATTTTCATCAGAGAGATGTGAAGTTTGAGTTTATAAGGGGCATCCTTACAAGTTGTGAGCTGTTTTAATCATCTAAAGGTAAAGAAAGAAGCCCCAGGACTGAAAGGAAATAAAATAAGAAACTCTGACTCCAGATATATAGAGATCATGATCCCTGTGCGAAATTAAAGCTGAGAACTCTAAATCAGGAAAAAAGGCCACATACTAAGAAAATGGTTTAAAATGCTAGTGAGAGAAAAGGAAAAAGCAATCTTGAAAGACGAGCATCAGGCTGGAAGTCAGCAGACCTTGACCCTGCACTTTGCTTATTGGGAAACTCGATGCAAATACCCTGTTGCCCAAACAGAATAGATTCAGTGGGATGTGTCTGCCTTCACTTTCTCTCTCATAATGAGCAGAGGATAGGGTGGGAAGATAAATGATGAACAGTTCTAAGAAATTAAAGTATAAAGGTAAGCAACCATGATTATTTTAGTAATATTATTAATAGTAGTATTAATAATGAGATTTAAAAGAGAAGCAATATTGATGAAACAAGATGGCTGGTGATGGTTGGTCATGTTCAGGGAGAGTTAGCACAAGGATGCTAACTTTACAGGGTCAAGTTGCTGCCCAGATACGTGGAAATATCTTATTGATCTTCATCACCAATGAATATTCTTGCGTCTCTTCAAACTCAGCACAACTAAGAGAAGTTTAGAACTGTTGGGCATTTGGGAAGTCATGAAACTAATTATTCCTCTATTTCCTATCAGAAGAAGCATATAGGGCCCCCAAAGCTTGCAATGTTTGCCCCAAATTACAGCACAAAGGAGTAGCAGCCCCACCAGAACACACATTTGTTAATCACCAACTGGATGTCATTTCTTCCCCGTGAGTGTCCCTGCCCACTTCACATGAAGCCTGACCTCTTGAGTTCACATAGAAGAGGCAAGTGAGAGTAAATCCCCACTCTGCCATTGATGATTTGACATAGGCATCTGTTTTCTTACCCATAGTTTCAGACCTGAGACATTTGATTGGAACAGAGACAATACCCCTGAAGGCCTCACAACTTCTCAGGGCAACACTTTCTAAACTGTGTTCTGGGATGTTATGGACCCGTGGGAGGTTAATAATGTTTGGATGGAAAAGTACCGGAAATGATTAATTTCATATCATCTTTTGGAGATTTATAGTGCACATTAGCATATTGAAGGATTTTGGAAACTTTGCTTTAAATCAGTTTAGTCTTAAATAAATGTCTGAGATAATGTTTATGAAAGTGACTTGTTAAGTGTAAAAGAGAAGACAGATACAACATTCTTCACGGTACTTTTTCAAATTTTTAGTAATTAGAGTTTGTACTACTTGTCTTTTTAATTTCCTATTTTTTCTATCCTTAATTTATGCTTCCTAATAAGTTTGTCTAGTTTGGAGACATTCATTTATCTGGAGGCAACTTCAGACTCAGCTAACACCATTTGCCTGGCACTGAGCTAAGCATATTTTCTATGCTTTCTGGACCAGCGCATACAGCTTGATGTCAAAATATTGGCTGTGAGGATCACGTTGCACCGCAGATTCCTCTGGTTACCCCAGAGCTAGAAGCTGGAGCCCAGGATATCCTAGATGGATGAAAACAATTTAACACTTCTCAGAATTAAACTGCCCTTCACTCTTGTCATGACCTCCTATAACCGTTGGTCCTGATTTAATCTAAGAGATTTTCTTTTGAAAGTCATATTAAAATAACAACAATAAATTGCTTCAGTATATTTAGTTATATTAATAACTAATATTTTTAACTGATAACACTAAACTAGCACCATGTATCAGGCTTTATATTACACAATGTGTGTATGTGTGTATATGTGTGTATATAATATATAATACATATTATAATATTCCATGATTCTTATTTTCTTATACTTTTTCATTGTTTTATAAGAACTTTTATAGAAAAATACTCAAAATTAAGAGACAATATTAAATATTAATCATAACAAGTAAAGGAATACAGTAAATCTGTAACATGAGCTAGAACTCTATAACAGCTATGACTATTTTGCACATTCAAGTACAAGTAACATATAATCTAGTTATATATGATATATGCATTATGGCATATATTGTTCCATGTAATCCTATCAAGTAAGTTTTTGTCATTGTTGTTTTATTTCACAGATAAGGTAACTGAATTTTAGGTCAATAAACTAAGTGGTTCTAGGTGATATATGAGGTAACCATTATAGTCAATACTCAGATTCAATCCTGTTTAACCGATTTTCTTAAACTTTGGATATATTATTCTCTTAGGGCTTAATTCAGTTATAAATAACAATAGCAAACAAGAAAGAAATAAGCAACAGTGGTTGGAACAAATTAAAGGCTTCTTTTTCCTGCCACAGTTTGAAGGACTGTGGTCAATAAAAGGTTGATGTGACACGTGACACACTTCAGTAGCCTGAACGATCTTGTTGCTTTACAAAATGTGGATTCCATTCCCAATACTCTCCCAAGCTCTAAGAGGGTGACAGAATTCCAATAATTATGTCCATATTCCAAGGAGGAATGGGAGAAGAGCAATCCACCTGTTTCTCATCAACCAACATTCACTAATTTTTATACCTAGCTTCAAGGGAGTCAATATAATGTGCTAATTATTCCAGGTGCTTTGGGCAATTAAAAGTTACTATAGAAGGAAGAATAGATACTGGGGAGCAGCTAGCAGCCCCTCCCACAAGTGTTCTTAGAGAACAAATGCCTCTGAAGAGTGCCAAGTACCCCTAATAGTAAATAGGTACAGCAAATGAGTTTGGTATGCTGTAATTTTTATTTTCTTGTATTTTCACATTGTTTAATAAGAAATATTATGGAAAAATACTCAAAATTAAGAGAATATATTAAATATTAATTATAACAACTAAAGAAATACAGCAAATTTTACAGAAAATTAAATATAAGATAAATATTTCTCTGTAACATGAGCTAGATTCCTATTGCACTGTTATGATTATTTTGCACATTCAAGCACAATTAATATATAATCTAATTATTATGCAAAGCCAACAAAAATCCAGAAAGCAATTTCTATGTGAAAGACACTGAGGCACTAAGAATCATACAAACACAAATAAAGTTTTCACACCTCAACTACTTGTAGTTTACAAAATGGAAACAAATTCCTTGAAAATTTTAAAAGAAAAATGTGTAAGGAAACACACCAAGTGTTGTGTGCATGTATTTTGTATAACTTTGAACCTCAATATGATGTATAATTACATTGCACTAATAAATGTATAAAAATTGTGTAAGACAAAAGTCCCTTGACTGGTTCAATAGTGATTTAGAGATATAAAATTTTCTTAGAGATATAAAAATGCTTCATAAAGTAGATTACATTCAAGAAGAGCTTAAAAGCACAGGTAGGCTTTCTAGGTACAAATATATTTGTTGAGACAACAGCAAGGCAAAGATGGGCTAATGAGGAGACTCAGTGGTCCAGCTTGCTGGTGTGTCTAGGAGTTAACGCTAGTGATGTCGATGAGTCATGCATGTGTGCACTCAGCAAATGTTTACTGTGTGCTCACTATGACCCAGGCATTATATGAAACAGAAGTGACTACAAAACAAAATTGCTGCTTTGTGTGGAGGATATAGTCTAGGGAGGACAGCAGAAATGAGACAAAAATAAGTAAATGAAATACTAGATGTTGATACTGTAAAGGGTAAAGTAGGATAATGCGCCCAAATCATAGAAAAGATAACATAAACTAAGAGGAGTCGAGTTTGGGGTGCAGGCAAGGACCAGGGTAGGAAGCCCTTAAAGATCATAGTAAAGATATGGAGCCTTATTTTATGAGTAATGGGAAGCCATCGAAAGACTTCAAGCCTCAGAATAATATGACTGACTTCTATTTTTGACAATGGCTTTGTTTGATGCTGAGAGAATAACTTTTAACAGGCAATAGTGGCAGCTTGGGTTGATTGAAGTGGATAAGGTCAAGAAAAACTTTCAACACTGTTAACCTCAATGAAAATCTAAATCAAAGGTTGACAAACTTTGGCCTACTGGCCAAATTAGCCTAATATCTGTTTTGCCTCATATATTTTGTCAAGTTTTATAATTGTTGACAGCAAGGTGGCAATTCCAGTATATTTACTCCATAGCTTCCTGTTACAGCTGGAAGCAGAAGTTCCAATAATCATTTGTATTTTATTTCCCTAAACATTGGTATTTAAAGTTGATTCTCAGAAAATCTGGGATAACAGTATAGCCAAAGTATGGTATTCTAGCTTCTAATTAGAATATCCAAATAATTTCCAATTTGATCAATTTGTGAATTAACCACAGAAGAAAACTGTTGATTTATAATTGATGAACACCTGACAGTAAACATATTTTAAACAATACATACCAGAAAAATAAATTTATACATAAAGGCAGAGATCTGTCTGCTAATTTAACTAAAGAAGCCAGGTACTTTTTTACATCAAACACATTCTTTCTGGATTTTGACTGTAGGTCTTGTCTGATGAATTTTCCATCAAAATGTCTAATTTGGTACCTACAACTCTCATTAAATCAATCATCCCTCCCTTTTTTTCTTTCTCCTTTTCAAAATATCCCTTTCAATGTGGTCTTATCCAGTTTTATACCTTCCTGATCTCTAACCCCCTCCTGCAGTTTCTTGCTTTTGATTATTTTAATACTTTTATTCTATTTTTCAGAATTGTGTGTACAGTCTGTTTCTTTGTTTTTTATGTGCTTTTTTATATTAAAATTCTTTTTATTTTTATCTCATTTAAACACCACCACCATAAAAATAACAATGTTGAATCTAGGTGCATGCATTACAATTAATTGTTTTATACTTTTAGGTTATTTTAGTATAGAAAAAATTTCCTATTAAAGTATTTTTATATTACCTGTGGTCAATTTAACCTTTTTATATTCATTTATTGGTGCATTGTAATTATACATTTGATAAGTGTCAGGTTAGAATCATACATGCACACATTGCTCGTTTAGCCCTCCCTCAAATTCTACCCTATTTCCTCCCCATTCCCCCCCTTTAGTGCTCTGCATAGTGATTGAGTCTTATAAGTTTGTATATATACATCATGCGCTTTAGTGTGTTTCCCTCCACCCCCCTCCCAATTCCCTCAGTTAGGTCATCTTCTTTGATCATCTAAAGTTTTCTTCTTCTTTGTCTGGAGTCCCTTCTAAGTCTCCTTCTATCTAGCTTCCACATATTAGGGCGAACATCTGACTTTTCACTCTTTGTGCCTGACTAATCTCACTTAGCATAATGTTCTCTAATTCTTTCCATTTCCCTACAAATGATGTAATTTTGTTCTTCTTTATGGCTGCATAAAATTCCATTGTGTACATATCCCATAGTTTTGTAATCCATTCATCTGTTGATGGACACCTTGGCTGGTTCCAAAGTTTGGCAATTCTGAATTGTGCCGCTATAAACATAGACACACATGCATTAGTCTGGTAGTTTGGTTTCAGATCTTTTGGGTAGATGCCTAGAAGTGGTATTGCTGGGTCATACGGTAGGTTCGTTCCCATTCTTCTGAGGATCCTCCACACTGTTTTCCAAAGTGGTTGCACTAATTTGCAATCCCACCAGCAGTGTATTAGAGTTCCTACTTCTCCACATCCTCGCCAACATTTGTTGTTATTTGTGTTTTTAATGATTGCCATTCTTATTGGGGTGGCCATTTGTATTTCTTCTTCTGTGAAGTGTCTATTTAGTTCACTTGCCCATTTTTTGATTGGGTTATTTGTTTTTTTAGTGGTGATTTTTTAAGTTCTTTGTATATTCTAGATATGATTCCTCTATCAGAGGAGTAGCTGGCAAAAATCTCCCATTCTGTTGTCTCTCTGTTGAGGATTTTGACAGTTTCCTTTGCTGCACAGAAGCTCTTCAGTTTAATGCAATCCCATGTATTGATCCTCACTTTAATTTCCTGTGCCTTTGGGGTCTTGTTAAGGAAGTCTTTACCTGTGCCTATGTGTTGAAGTGTTGGGCCTATGCCCTCTTCAAGTAGCTGCAAGGTCTCTGGTCTGATTTCTAGGTCTTTGGTCCATCTTGGGTTGATTCTTATACAAGTTGAGAGGGTGGGGTTTATTTGTATTTTTCTGCATTTGGTTAGCCAGTTTTGCCAGCACCATTTGTTGAAAAGGCTATCTTTTTTTCCAGTGGATGTTTTTAGCCCCTGTGTCACAATCAATTGGCTATAGGTATGTGGCTTTGTTTTGTAGTCTTCTATTTTGCTCCATTGGACTATGTGTCTGCTTTTGTGCCAATACCATGCTGTTTTTATTACTATGGCTTTGTAGTATAGTTTGAAGTAAAGTATTGCATGGTTCTTGTTGAGAATTACTTTGGCTATTCTGGGTTTTTTGTTGTTCCCAATAAATCAGAAGCTTTTCTGTATACCAACCATAAATCCACTGAAAAAGAAATCCAGAAGACATTTCTACTCACATTATCCCCCAAAACAATAAAATACTTGGGAATAACCTAACCAAGGAGGTAAAAGACCTCTACAAGGAAAACTATAAAATTTTGAAAAAAGAAATTGAAGAAGATCTTAAAAGATGGAAAGATCTCTCATGCTCTTGGGCAGGCAGAATAAATATCATCAAAATGGCCATTCTTCCAAAAGTGATCTACAGATTCAATGCAATACCCATTAAACTAACAAAGTCATTCTTCACTGACATAGAAAAATCTGTCCTTAAATTTATTTTATGTGCTTTTATTAGCGCATTATCGTCACAAATCATAATGTAAATCACGTTGACATTGACAGACAATCACTCAGAATTTGGTGCCCCCCATTTCCGCCCTTCCCAATACAGAGTACTGCGATTGACATTGGTATATTCACATATGTACACATAGTTGATGGTAGTAATTCCGCTTTGAATCTCAGTCTTCCCTTTCCCCTTCCCTTAGACCACCTCCCTGGCTCCACTGAGGCTTCCTCCTCCATTATCTGGAGTTCCTCTGGTATCCCAATTACTCCCTAGCTTCCACATATGAGAGAAAACATATGACCCTTCACTTTCTGTGATTGGCTGATCTCACTCTGTGCCTACAAGTCTTACCTCACCAACAACCTCACACATTTTACCTTGCTGCTCAGAATACTGTGAAATTCCTCTCTGCTATAAATCCAGCCCTTTAAAATTAGCTAAAGCATGTTTTTCAACTGTCCTTAATGCCCAAATTTGACTTCCTTTCTTCCTTCCTTCCTTCCTTCCTTCCTTCCTTCCTTCCTTCTTCCTTCCTTCCTTCCTACAATGCCTCTGATCTCCTTTTGGACATATTTCTTACATGAATGAGCTAATCCACAAAAGTTTAAGAAAGTCATCTCAGAAAACTGGTCAGATGCCGGGCGTGGTGGCGCACGCTTGTAATCCCAGTACTTGGGAGGCTGAGACCGGAGGATCCGGGTTCGCAGCCAGCCTCAGCTACTTAGTGAGGCCCTCTGCAACTTAGTGAGATCCTGTTTCAAAAAAAAGAATACAAAATAGGACTGGGGGTGTAACTCGGATGTAGAATGCCCCTGGGTTCCATCCCTAGTACTGCAAAAAAAAAAAAAAAAAGAAAGAAAGAAAACTGGTCAGACCTGCAGTTTTAAATTAACCTTCTGATAACTTATTTTACAGATGAATATTTAAAATAAAGAAGTCCCAACTAGAAGTAATAAACAATTTTCTGAAATGAGCTTTACAAATAACAATAATAACAAAAATGACTTCTGTTCTCTGTTCCTTTATCCATGTAGGCATTCAAATTAGTGCTGTTAACATAGGGAAACACATTAATTTTCAGAAATGTTTCATTTATAAGAAGACAGGAAAAGTCCTACTCTAGGATAAGTACTTCATATTTCCATTTCAAGTGAAAAGAAATTGAATGGAAATAGTTTGTAAAAAATGTAAGCTGAAAATAAGTAAGCTCCTGACATTCAGTAGAAATGGCAGCTTGGATGGGAGAAGAAAATTTTGTTCATACCCAGTATCAAATTTATCTGCAAGAAGTAATGAGAATTTATCTCCTGAGGTCATATAAGACTGGTTACTAAAGGAGTTCTCAATTACTTCTGCTGTGGGTACAAACACACTTGAACCTCTAGTGCATACACCAAAAGATACATTGTAATTATGTTCACCATATTTTCTAAGCTTTACATCATGTCACATGGTTTGACATTATATAATACTGCCATCAAGTTTCTTTTAGGGAGTCTAGAATGCTATGAGCATCATCATATATATAGCACAGGGCTAGTGATATAGCTCAATGATACAGCATTTTCCTAGCAAGTGCTATGCCCTGGGTCCAATTCCCAGTACTTCCAAACAAACAAACAAACAAACAAACAAACAAACAGTAGCACAAAACTAAAAGAGAGATCCAATATTAAATGAATATTTTCTATATTATCTATTATCTATTGCTTGATTTCTTACAATAACATTGCTATTGGTAGATAGGAATTATTTATCCCCCTTTAAACACAAAAAAGTTAAGATACAACTAATCAGGAGAAAGATAAAATGTAAATATAAGATAGTTTTATTGTAAAACCCATATTTTTAAAAATAGCATAATCTCACCTGTCAAGGGAAGAAGATTAATCAGGAAGTCTTTGAGTATTCAGATTAAGGGCATGTAAATTGAGATATAAATAGCAACATGTGACAAATATGTAAGAATATTTGTGAAAGAAGAACTTATAGAATTTGGCAATGTTTTATGTTTAGTAGATGAGAGAGAGGGAGAATTTAAAGTAGACTCTATTTCAATACTTTTTAATTATATCAGACTCAAACTCCCTTTATTAATATTACTAGTAACTCCTCCATTGTTTATCCTGAAACAATTTTTTAGACACCTAAAATGAATATAATCATTTAAGTATGAGGTAAAAGAAATTAAAGAAAAATATAGGAATATGGACTGAAACATAGAAATCTTTGGCATAGGTACCCCAGGAAAGAATGGTAAAGTTGATATGTCTTGCATGAGTGAATGAATGAAGTGATTCTCCTCATATTTGCAACTCAACAAATAATCACTATAAATGCGGTAGCTACTTATTGAGAGAGTACACATTGGTAACTCAAATACCATGAGCTCTGTTGCCAACAGTGATATAATTTCTTATTATGGTGAAAAACTCTTGGCAGTGTTTGAGAAAAAAGGACAATTTACATAGTGTATGAATTTCTGGAAATTCAATATATATTAAACCTTGCCAGAAATTCTTCAGGTTTAATGTAAAATAGAATTAGATTCTAAGCTGAGGGAATTTTGTAAAGTTTTTTTTAACCTATCTAAATGCCTGGAGGGATATCTAAAATTCATTCAAGATGTATAACAATCCTTGTGGGGAATGGGCAGGCTGATCTGTAGGATGCGTAGCATACCTACCCCCAATACTAAGTGGTACTAGTAACCCATAACTATGACGACCACAACTCAAAGTCCTCATGAGTGTCAAAAGTGCTCCTTAGGAGAAGACTCTCCTGTTGAGAACCACTGCACTAAGGTCTTGCGTTCAGGGGTTAAGGATAATGTAGGTGTCTTTAATGATAGCAGGGAACAGGCGAGAAAGACCAGCTTTTGAAGGCAAGATAAGAAGATCAGTTATAGTGAGATGGAATGAATACGGAATATTCATGTTGGGCTACCTATGGCAAATTAGAAATGGGAATAAGAATTTAAAAGAGGGTTTAGGCAATAGTTTAAAACTATAAGAATTGTTTAGATGGTCAAGAGAAAGAATATAGAAATTAGAAGGAAAGAAACAAAGACGGATCCATTAGAAATTACTTTTAGGGAAAAGGAAATTGGCAACCAGCAAATGTGACAAAGAAGATACAGAGGAATAACAGAAAAGCTAGAGACACACATTTTAGGGGGGAGATGTGAAACAGATTTAGAAACAGTGGCTGGAATTTTCAAATACTTAACAGAGGTGAAGGGGAATGGGATGAGGCGCTAAGGCAATGGGAAGGATTGGGTAGTGTGACACAGCTCAAAGCCACATTTGCAAGGAGAGAAGAGAAAATGAAGCCATGGAAACAGAAATATGCATTGCTTTCTTCAGCAGCTCCACTTGATACCAGGCTCTGGAAACATTCAGACGTCAAGCTTAGCCTGTGGGCAGGCAATGGCTGAGAACATTTGGAAAGTCTAGGGGGAAAGTCTGATAGTATCATTGGAGCCACTTTCCCACCCACGAGGGGATCTGGAAGGAGTCCTGTTTCCTTTGCAGTGTCCAGTGGATCACACATGAGCTCCAGGCATAAGACTGTCAGTCAGTTTCCACATTCTGTGGGGACAGAAACTGGGCCTCAGTAGAGACCGTTTGCCAGCCAGCAGCTGTGCACTCAGCTAGGTTCCCATGAGGTCTCTAATTCAGAAAAGAAAACAGTTCAAAAACCCCAGTGTCTAATTAGAATCTTGGTTCTCACTGGACAGACCTCTGGTCTGTAGTACTGTGTATCTGACTATGCTTTGAAACTTTGACAAGGCCTCACTCTCAGGTAACATCAAGATCTCTTCAGGTCCAGTTCTTCCTGCCCGTATGGAAACTCTTTGTCAGTATAGCCAGGATTCTAGCTTCTTGCTGTCCACTAGCCCTCCTGTTCCAGCATACACAGGGGCCACGTCTGCATAAAGTCAGCTGAAGAAAAAGAAGCTAATAGAATAGAATACCCATTAGAGAAGAGGTAAAAAAGGGAACATGGGAACTTTACTTCATATTATGAACTAGATGATTGAAAAAGGATAAAAACTTAGATACTGAGTAAATAACAACATGGTTTTAAATGAAAAACAAAAATAGAACAGAACAGAATGATCAGTCAATGATTCAGAATGAAATAACTATTGTTGGGGTGGTGGGGAGAGAGATAGGAATGGGCAACATTTTTAAAGGCAGTGGTCACATATTATCTCTTAAAATGAGAAGTAGGTAGGTGTTTATTTTATAATTCCTTATGATAAGTATATTTTTTGTGTGTATTAAGTATTTCATGCACATAAGAAAATATAGTTTAAGGAATAACGATAACAATGTCACCATAATGCAATTACTTAATTGCACATCATGTTTCAGCCACTGTGAGAGATACTTTCTGTTAATTTTTGCAGAAACTATGTAAGGTAGTGATTGTTATAGAATTGCTATAGAAGATCAGGTAATAGTGACTATAAGCAAGAGCTCTGGTGGCATAGGACTTTGGTTCAAGTTTAAGATCCTCTACCTACCAGCTATGTGTACTGGGGTCATTTGCATAATGCCTTTATGCTGCCGTTTCTTCATCTGCAACATGGGGATAATAATGCTATCTATTATGAAATAATTCATGAACAAAAGTGCTGTTATTCCTTTTATTATTCTTAACTGATGATATCAGGTTGCAGAGTTCCAAAGTCCAGGCTGTTTCATTATTTAAGAGGAGAGACTGGCAAATATGGCTAAGTAAACTAAGAGAGGGAGGATAATTAATAAAGCAAGGTCCCAGGAAGTAGGAGGGAAGGAGCAAGAGCATACTTTTTGTGATTTATGCTAATATCCATAACAATGTAGAGTGGCTAATTTCCTTTTCAGAAGTGATTTGTTTAAAGCCGTGTTAGACAATATTTCACATGAGATACACCTAAAGGGCTTTTTAATTGGCACCAGATATAAGCATATTTTATTTGGTTTTATAGAAAAATAGCAATGTTTTAACTGAGGTATTAGAACATGTTTGTGTTTGAAAATCATACTTGACATCTATTCTGCTAGAAGGATGAGCAGTTTTCTATATTTTAAACATGATAAACATAAAACAGATCAATGAGCCATAAATAGCTATTACTTTCACCTGAAAATAATTTAATCTAAAACAAGACTGTAAGTACTTTTTAGAAATTGGGTATAGATTCAACTAGAATACATGCTAGGAATGCCAAGAGTCCACCAACAGTCAGAAAACAGAGATTATTCAGATTCTTCATACCTCGATGACTATTTTAGAGGCAGTGTAACATAATGGCTAATGCTGTGGGGTCAGGATCCAGAAAGCCTAGTATTGTCCACTTACTATCTGTGTGATCACAGACATATTAAATTCCTTGTACTTCAGTTTCCTCAATTTCAAAGTGAGTACATTAATAGTACAGACCTCATAGCATTGGCAAAATGTAAGTGAATCAATACCATACAGCATGCTATTCTAAGGAACATGTCAGATACTAAATAAAATAGTGCTAAATATTATCATAATTATTTCTTTGTATTATTGACATTATTTTATATCAGAGGAGTTTATTATTATTCATAAGTGCTTTTAATCTCACAATTAACTTAGTGAGATAAAAATTACATATTCAATTTATAGTGATTTCTAAATTATTCAATGAAGCACATACTTTTACAATTATAAGAGGATTATGAAAGCTGAAATATAACCTTTTAGGCGGAGCATTGCCCAAATATGTACATACCCTTTGAAACAAAGATTTATTTATGGTTATTTCTACCCCCCCCCAAAATTGCAGATATAAGTGTGCAGAAATAGAAATAAAAAGGTTCAGGGCAATATACTTAATAATACTAAAATGGTGGCAACAACCTTAAAGTCCAGCAATGGAAAATTAATTTACAAATCAATAATCATGCTATTTAAAATATTTATTGCAAAGTAAAATGTTAAATAAAAACAAAATGACTAAAAATGCATATACATTATAATGAAATATAAATGAGAACATATATTTCTATGTACATACAAATTGCATATACAACAAAATATTTATAATGGGGAAATTTGCTTAGTAGAATTATGGGTTATTTTTACTTTATACTTTTCTGTAAATTTAAAATTTTTGGAATTGAACATATATTAATTTTGTATTTATAAAAACACCAATATTGTTGATGAACTTAGATGCAAAACTTCTAAACAAAATACTAGCAACATGCATTCAAACCACATCAAGAAAATTATATACCACGACCAAGTCGGGTTCAACATATGAAAAACAATCGATGTAATTCACCACATAAATAGAACTATGGACAAAAATCACATGATCATCTCAATAGATGCTGAAAAAGCATTTGAGAAAATCCATCACCCATTCATTTTAAAAACACTGCAGAGAATCAGAATAGAAGTAACTTATCTTAATATCATAAAGGCAATATATAATAAACCCACAGCCAACATCATATTGAATGGGGAAAAACTACGAGAATTCCCTTTAAAATCAGGAACAAGACAAGGATGCCCACTATCACCACTCTTTTTCAATATAGTACTCAAGACTCTAGCCAGAGCAATAAGGTAAGAAAAGGAAATCAAAGGAATACAAATAGGAAAAGAAGAACTGAAATTATCTCTATTTGCAGACAACATGATCCTATACTTAGAATACCCAATAAACTCAACCAAAAGACTTTTAGAACTGATTAACAAATTCAGCAAAGTATCTGGATACAAAATTAATCTAAAAAATCAGAAGCTTTTCTATATGCCAACAATAATTCCACTGAAAAAGAAATTCAGAAAACATTTCCACTCACAATAACCTCAAAAACAATAAAATACTTAGAAATAAATCTAACCAAGGAGGTAAAAGACCTCTGCAATGAAAATTATAAAACACTAAAGAAAAAAGTTGAAAAGGATCTTAGAAGATGGAAGGATCTCCAATGCTCTAGGATAGGCAGAATAAATATCATCAAAATGGTCGTCCTTTCCAAACTGATCTACAGATTCAATGCAATCCCCATTAAAATACCATGATCAATCTTCACAGATATGGAAAAATCAGTCCTTAAATTCATTTGGAACAACAAAAAATCCAGAATAGCCAAAATAGTTCTCAGCAATAAGAACCATACACAAGGCATAACAATACTTGACTTCAAACTATACTACAGAGTCATAGTGATAAAAACAGTATGGTTTTGGCACAAAAACAGACATATAGACCAATGGAGCAGAATAGAAGATTCAGAAACCAATCCACACACTTATAGCCAATTGATTTTTGCCAAAGGGCCAAAAACATACACTGGAAAAGAGATAGCTCTTCAACAAATGGTGTTGGCAAAACTGGCTATCCATATGCATAAAAATGAAAACAAATCAACTTTCTCACCCTGCACAAGCGTCAATTCAAGATGAATCAAAGACCTGGAAATTAGACCAAAGACTTTGCATAGGGCATAGGATCAACACCCCACTTATAGGCATGGGTAAAAACTTCCTCCACGAGACCCCAAAGCACAAGAAATTAAAATGAGGATTAATACATGGGATTGCATTAAACTGAAGAGCTTCTGTGCAGCAAAGGAAACTATCAAGAACCTCAAGAGAAAGCCAACAGAGTGGGAGATCTTTACCAGCTACAACTCTGATAGAGGACTAATATCTAGAATATACAGAGAACTCAGAAACTCACCACCAAAAAACCAAATAACCCAATAAAAAATGGGAAAGTGAACTAAATAGATATTTCACAAAAGAAGATATACAAATGGCCAATAAATATATGAAAAAATGTCTAACATCATTAGCAATCAGAGAGATGCAAATCAAAACTATCTTGAGATTTCAGCTAACCCCAATTAGAATGGCAACCATTAAAAACACAAGCAATAACAAAGGCTGGCATGGATGTAGAGAAGTAGGAATTCTGATACACTGTTGGTGGGATTGCAAATTAGCGCAACCACTTTAGAAAACAGTGTGGAGGATCCTCAGAAGAATGGGAATGAACCTACCATATGACCCAGCAATACCACTCCTGGGTATCTACTCTAAAGAATTGAAACCAGACTACCATAGTAATGCATGCATATCTATGTTTATAGCTGCACAATTCATAATTACCAAACTATGGAAGCAGCCAAGATGTCCATCAACAGATGAATGGATTACAAAATTATGGGACATATACACAATGGAATTCTACTCAGCCATAAAAAACAAAATTATGTCATTTTCAGGGAAATGAATGGAACTGGACAATATTATGCTAAGTGAGATTAGTCAGTCACAAAAAGTGAAGGGTTGGATGTTCTCCCCCATATGCAGAAGCTAGGGAGAAATCAGGACACAGGAGGGACTCCAGACAAAGGAAGAGAAGGCTTAGTGGAATGAAGGAGGGGACCTAACTGAGGGAGGCTGGAGGGGGGAGGAAGACTTGAAGAGGGAAATACCTCAATGGATTTGATGTACATATACAAACTTATCAAAGCAAATCATTGTGTTGAGCATGGGAAGGTGAGGAGGGAGAGGGAGTGGGGTGGGAAATGGGGGAGGGCTCAACAAATGTTGTATGTATGTATGCCTCTATCACCCTGAACTTTATCACAACATATGATTACAGTGCCCCTATAAAAAAAAAACCTGGAAATTTTTGAAATTGAAAAAAAAAAAGGTTTTCACACAATACCTGATTGCAAATTATACTATGGTGCTATAGTAACAAAACCAGCATGGTATTGACATAAAAGCAGACCAATGGAATAAAATAGAAGATACAGAGACAAACCCACACAGTTCCAGCCAGCTGATCCTTGACAAAGGTGTCAAAAAGAATACTTTGGAGAAAAAACAGCCTTTTTAGCAAATGGGGCTATGAAAACTGTATATCCATATGTAGAAGATGAAATGTGATCCTTATCTTTCACCCTTATCAAAAGACAACTCAAAGTGTGTCCAAGACCTAGGAATTAGACCAGAAACTTTGAAATTACTAGAAGAAAGCATAGGACCTACTTTACAGCATATAGGCATAAGCAGGAGCTTCCTCAATAAGACCCCTAAAGTTCAGGAAATAAAACCAAGCATCAATACGTGGGATAGCATCAAATTAAAAATCTTCTGCATTAGCAAAGGAAACAATCAAGAGTATGAAGAGAGACCCTACAGAATGGGAGCAAATCTTTGTCAAATATTCCTCTAAAAGAGGATTAATATCCAGAATATATAAAGAACTCAAAAAACACCAAGAAAATAAATAACCCAATCACCAATGGACAATTGCATTAAATAGACTTTTCTTTCTTAAAAGAAGAAATACAAATGACTAACAAATATATGAAAAAATGTTCAACACCCTTAGTAATAAGGTAAATGCAGATAAAAACAACACTGAGATTTCATCTCACTCCAGTTAGAATGGCAATCACCAATAATACAAATAATAATAAATGCTGGTGAAGATGTGGGGAAACAGGATCTCTTATACACTATTGGTGGGATTTTTAATTAGTACAACCACTTTGGAGATCAGTATGGAGGTTCCTCAAAAGACTAGGAATGGAACTACTATATGACACAGATATATCACTCCTTGGTATCTTTTAAAAAAATTAAAGTCAGAATACTATAGTGATACATACACACCCATGTTTATAGCAGCACAATTCACAAAATCAAGTTATAGAACCAAACTAGGAGTCCATCAGAAGATGAATGCATAAAGAATATCTACTAATATACATATAATAGAGCTTTTACTAAGCCATGAAGAAGAGCAAAATTATGTCATTTGCAGGAAAATGGATATAATTGGAAAACATCATGCTAAGTGAGATAAGCTAGACTCAGAAAATCAAGGGCTGCATGTTTTCTCTCATATATGTAAGCTAGTGAGAAAAAAAAGAAAAAAAAAAGAGACCTTGTGAAAATTTGAGAGAGTCCAGTAGAGTAGTGAAAGTGGATCAGGGGAGGGAAGAGGGAAAGAAAAGGGGAGGTATAGGAAAGAAACAGATCAAATAATGTTATGTGTGTATATGAATATATCACAACGAATCCCACTATCATGTACAATTACAATGTACCAATAAAATTTTTATAAATAACACCAAAAACAAATAAAAGACTTTTGAAATAGATTATGACATGAATATAGGAACATCTAAAATTCAAGTCATAAAAATAATATAGTAATGTTGAGAGAATGATTACAAAATTAAAAAGAGGCAATATAAACACATTTTCTCTCTGAGTCAAGAAACATTAACAGCTTTAAAGAGGATGGGGCTTTTAAACTAAACCATTAGATGTCTGATTATTGGTGAATATTAGACACTTTATGAACTTAATTGTGATTTGATTATTCACAACAAAATATAATACAATTATAAACAAATCATTATGTAGATTTATTTGTGTACTGAGAACACTGATGTTCATTTGATTACGGCAACTTCATCTATTAAAAATGTGAATAGTGCAGAACTCTTTTACACTTATCGATTCATTTTTTTCAAAAACCATTTATCAAATATTTTATAAATTATTAAGGCCTTGGGCTAGGCAATTGAAATAGAGAAATGATGTGCATGGTTCTTGGTATATAGGCAAGTACACAAGTTGCAGTGCAGGCTGCTACAGTACACAGCAGTGCATGTTATAAATGTTATATGAAATTGTACATAGTTACAATAAATCTATAGTGTTATTTTATCAGCACTTAACATGATATGAGTTACGTTGCACAGTGAATTGAAGCTTACATCATTCATATTAAGAAATTTGAGACGGGCGTGGTGGCGCACGCTTGTAATCCCAGTACTTTGGGAGGCGGAGACCAGAGGATCTGGGTTCGCGGCCAGCCTTAGCTTTCTCTCTCTCTCTCTCTCTCTCTCTCTCTCTCTCTCTCTCTCCTTAGTGAGGCCCTCCGCAAGTTTGTGAGACCCGGTTTGAAAATAAAAAGTATAAAAAAAAATAGGGCCGGGGGTGTAGCGCGGAGGTAGAACGCCCCTGGGTTCGATCCCCGGTACCGCAAAAAAAAAAAAAAAAAAGAAATTTGACTCACCAACTCACTTCATGCCCCACATCCAAATAAACACCAAATAGAAACCATATTCCAAACTGTGTGATACAGTAATTTTTAAAATCTTGTTCAAATAGTCTGTGCTTTATAAAGCTGATTTCATGAGAATAGTGTAAATTTACTTCATTTATGGATAGAGTAAAACATCCCTAAATTGACTGTTAGTATGACACCTGGAATTCAAGAACTGATGTGAAATTGTAACACATGTCCATTTCAATGGTTTAAAAACTTTTCAAGCTCATCATGTGGGAAATAAATGTCCAGGAACTCGACATATATAAAAGGGTGAGGGATTACTGGGATTTTCATATCGTTACCATTCCATGGGAGAAAAGTGTACAATCAGTCAGTCATCATTTTGAGTTGCAAAGAGATTTTTATGATTCAAATCAGGAAAAAATATTCACTGAATCATCACAAATATAGAAGTGGTTTTGACTCTGATGGCACTCAAAATTAGTTGGAAAAATAACATCTCAAAATCATGGGGTAACATAAAAATATTAACACTACATCAGCAGGCATAGCTGTCTACTTATTCCAGAACTGTTTTCATTTCATATTTCAGAAGAATCATAAGACTTTATCTTGCCTAGTATACCATATGAATCTCTCTGGATTCCTGAGAATCTTTTGAATGGACCTGAGTTGATTAGTGTCCATAAAAGTTGTTTAAATAAAATAAAGAGCTCTTTATAAAGAGCTTAAATAAAATAAAAATGCTCTTTATTTTCAACTTTCTTGAAGATTTTGTGTGAAATCCATGTTATGAATAAATGCTTGGTAGAAACAACCAAAAAAAAAAAGTTGTAGTCAGAAGAGTTCATAAGCAGTTCTTCTACCTTGATCATAGTTATGAGTGTTGTTGAAATGAAAAAAGTATAAAATCAGAAAATCTTGATTGATAATGAACAGAGATATTTTCAATGAAAAATAACAGAGTAATCTTGACAGCCAAGTCATTTTAATTATGCCCTGCTCTTCTCATATCATGACCAAATTCCATGTGTGCTACCTAAATGGACTTATGGCCAGAACTGATTGACAGGTGGGGATAAATCCATCAAGGAAGGTTTTTTAACAAAAAATCATGGCTTTAGGAAATAGAGTGGTTACCTTCAAATAACAAAACTCTGTTTCTTTCTGGCCTCAAAGAAGACCTTATGTTAGAGAAGGAGGAAGAGGAGAAGGAAACAAGCATTTATACAAATTTTCATTGCTAGGTGTGGTGGCGCAGGCCTGTAAACCTAATACTTAGGAGGCCGAGATAGGAGGATCACAGGTTCGAGGCCAGCCTCAGCAACTTAGGGAAGCCCTCAGAAACTTATTGAGAACCTGTTCTATAAGTTTTTTTTTTTTTTTGCGGTACCGGGGATTGAACGCTGGGGAGTTCTACCTCCGCGCTATACCCCCGGCCCTATTTTTTATACTTTATTTTGAAACCAGGTCTCACGAAGTTGTGGAGGGCCTCATTAAGAGGAGCGAGAGAGAGAGAGAGAGAGAGACAGCGAGAGAGCTGAGGCTGGCCACGAACCCAGATTCTCCGGTCTCCGCTTCCCAAAGTACTGGGATTACAAGCATGCGCCACCACGTCTGGCCTGTTCTATAAATTTTTATAAAGAATAAAATAATAGGGCTGGGGGTATAGCTCAAAGGTAGAACCCCCCTGGGTTCAACCTCCAGTACTACACACACACACACACACACACACACACACACACACACACACATTTCTCATTAGTTATATATTTTAATTCATTTCTCCTTTAAAATAAACTTCTATAAGATTAGTACTATTTTGATCTTCACTTTACAAATGTGAAAATTGAAGCTTGAAGCTTCTACAGGCAAATTGACTTGCCCAGGCCCACGCAGCTAACAGTAGCAGAGCAAGGATTTCAGTTTGGTAATCTATTCTGTATCTCTCCTCTTTATTCGTCTATTTTACTGCTGATAAATATTGAATGAGTAAATGCATGCACAACAACAAAATATTTTGAAGATGCCCCACAGAATATATCCACATACACACTGAAAATGCTGCAGTTCTTGACCCCATCTTCCAGAGACCTGAAAGTAATAAGCAATTTATGACTCACAGCTTACACAAAATCTAATTTCAAAACAAGAGAGAAGAAACTTAGAGTCAAAACAATGTGAACATTGCAACATGATATCAATTGATATGTGCTACATGTGATTACTGGAGACTATTTTAATTATCCATTCCTCCTATATTTTCACTGTTCAGGAAACAAAACCTCTATCAATGTTTTGTCCTTCAGCATGCGAGGCTATCAAAAGCTCTGCTTGGCTTCTCCCGCGCATTGCCTGTCTGAATTTCCTTTTTCTTCAAAATATTAGTCTTTCTAGACTTGAGACTTGGTAGCTTTCAGGTAGGTGTAAATATATTTTCTTTTAAACTTTTTTTTCAGCTATTTCAACTCTTCTCAATAGGAGGGTAAGTTCAAAGCAAGGTGTTAGTAGACCATTGTAATTTAAAGATCCTCTCTTCCACGTAAAGTTTTAAGACATATTTTCTGCTTTAAAAATAGAGACCTTTTATCGCTGGACTACTAGGACAGTTCTATGATTCTCGAATGTTTGCCAACCTGTCTTTAGCAGCCTAAGTGATGAACCCTTTTTATTTCATTCTACAACTGTTTCCTTTTTCTTCTTTCCTAATAGGCATTTTTATTAACAGTTATCCTTCAGTGTTTATAGATTAAGAGTTAATTAAAAGCCAGGTGTGGTGGCACATAACTGTATCCCCAGTACTTAGGAGGCTAAGACAAGAAGATTGCAGATTCAAGGCCACCTCAGCTACTTAGCGAAGTCCTCTGCAACTTAGACTCTGTTTCAAAATAATAAAATAAAATAGGTTTGGAGGTATACCTTTGAGGTAGAATACCCCTGGATTCAATCTCCAGTGCTACAAAACAATGGGAGTTGATTAAATTCATTTACCAGTTAATCATGGGAATCAATAGCAAGAGGTCCCACATCAGGATCTCACAGGGATAATGCACATCATTCATGATCATGAATTGAGGATCAGATGCAAAAGCTGCATGGGGCTTTTGGTTATCTCCTTAAGAAGAGAAGGAAAGAATTTCTACTTACAGGAGAAATAGTTGCATTAACTACTTATGAGCATTATTTAAAATGTAGGCATTAGAAAAAACTTGTGTGTGTATGTGCATATATGTCCCCCAAGAGGGTGGGCATGTTGTATATTTGTTGCTTTTATAGACAATCTTCTGTGCTTCCTTCTATTAAAGGAATATAAAATTTTATTTGAATAAATGTTTCTCATACTTTCTCAATTCAAGTAATAACGGCAGAGTTAGCTTCAATCCTACCTATCAGCTCAAAAGTGAACCAATGACAAAAGCTTTGCTAAGCAAAGCATATAACTTTCCAAATATAGGAGAGTCAACATTAGACACAGAGTCACTCTATCCCCATGATATGTCCTGGACAATTGCTAGAATTATTGGGTAGGAAGCACTCTGTGTGAGGCAAAATGAGTTGAATTGAAAACCACTATCGGCTGCCATGAGCATACAGCCTGCCTGTGTGGAAAATGAAGCAGAGGAATGGAGAGAGGCACTTTCTAGTGATCTGTACACACTCCCCATACTCACCTTACCTAAGGAAAAAGGCAATGTGATTACATAAGGATCCCAGAGGTGGAAGAGGGCAGGCTGTGTACCAGCAGAATTTATACATTTCTTTTAGATCTTTCTTTTTTCTCAAGCAGGGTTGAACTGGGTTTGTATAATCCATATCTGAAGAGAATCCTGGTTCTTTGAACAAATCCTGATTAATAAGTAGATAAGTATTTTCTGATTGATAGATGGAGAAGGACTTTAAGCAAAAAAGGAATGAAATATCAAAGGAATAAATGTAAAGATGACATTGATATCAGAGATGAAAGCCACTGTTATGCTTCTCATAAGATCCTTGAAATTAAGAGATCGAGATTGCTCTATGTGAATTTTTATACTTTTATTGGTGCAATAAAGTTTCATATCATAATATAGTTCATAGTGACAGTGACGTACATGCACACAGCACTTGGTGGGCTTTCCCCTGGCTCCTTCCCCATACAGGATATTAAGATTGACATTGGTATTCTCACATTTGTACATAATATCAATGGAAATGATTCCTTTATTGATTCTCCCTCTCCCCCTCCTTCCCCTAGACCACCTCCCTGGTTGCAATGGAGTTTCTCCCACATTATCTGAAGTCCCTCATGTATCCCCATTGCTCCCTAGCGTCTACATATGAGAGAAAACATATAACTTCACTTTCTCTGACAGGCTAATCTCACTTAAGATAATGTCCTTCAGGTTCATCCATTTTCCTGCAAATGGCATAATTTTGTTCTTTATTGATGAGTAGAATTCCATTGTGTGTATATCCCATAATTTTGTAATCCATTCATCTATTGTTGGGCACTTAGGTTGGTTCTATAACTTGCCTATTGTGAATTATGCTGCTATAAACATGGATATGCATATATTACTATAATATTATGATTTCAGTACCTTTGGAAAGATACCCAGGAATGGTATAGATGTATCAGATGGTAGATCCATTCTCAATTTTCTGAGGAATCTATCTCCACATTGATCTCCATAGCAGCTGTACTAGTTTGCACTCCCACCAAATGTGTAGAAGAATTCCTATTCCTCATGAATAAGAATTAAATATGCAAAGTTGTACTAATGCTAGAATGTTGACTGTATTCTAGCATATAGTCTTCTAATCCAAAAAGAAGTTATATGGCTTCCTCTTTGTCAAGCCTGGCATTTCAAAGAGCTAGTTGGGTTGTCATACAAAATATCTTCATAAGCCAGGTGTGGTGGTGCATGCTTGTAATCCCAGTACTTGGGAGACTGAGACAGGAGGATCGCAGGTTTGAAGCTAGCCTCAGCAACTTGTGAGGCCTTCCACAACCTAGTGAGACCCTGTTTCAAAATAAAGAATAAAATAGGGCTTGGGGGTTAGCTCTGAGGTAGAACGCCCCTGGATTCAATCCCCAGTACTACAAAAAAACCCCAAACAAACCTCATAGATATTATCTTTTGTTTTTTTGTTTTGTTTTGTTTTGCTTTTGGTTCAAGGAATCAAACTCAGGCCATATGATCTAAATACCACACCAATAGTTTCATCTTATTCCCTTTTATGCTATAAGGTGAGACATTCAATTTGTAAAACTGCATAATGCAGAAACTCAAAAAATCATAGACATTCCTCTAACCTGTTGTAAATCCGCCAGGGCTCCTGGACCCACATGAGGGGAGAGAGATTGAATAAGATTATTGTCAACGAGCCAAAAGCATTGTACTTTAATTATAAAATTGTGGGTTAAATAAGCTAACAAAAAAGAGGACAGGAAATTAAGACAGAGGCAGTTTTGGAACCAAGGGATTTCTGCTGTCGCTGTAGCAGATGCTGGATTTCCTGCCATGTCCCCTCAGAGAGACGTCTGTATTTTCTAAAGTCAGATATCTTGAATGAGCTCAGGAATTCCATTGTATGGGTTTTTAAGACACACTAACACATAAAACAGTTTAAGTATCTGGTAGAAAGACAAATTTAAACTTGTCAAAGTTATTGGTCCATAAAATTTTGGATACTTGTTTTGATTGATTGAAAACAAAATACATTTGTTTCCATTTGTTAATTTAATGTCACATTACAGCTCCCATATTTGGTCTCTGAACCAAAGTGATTCAATAAATTCAATAAACAAACAAAAAACTAAAAGTGTCTCACAATCTACCTACTAAACTTCAGCCTGCTTGTTTCACCAAATATGCAATTTATTTTACAGAATTAACTAGTCCAACAAGTCAAAATGTTTTATTCATTTTGTGTTAAGCCAGCTAACTATTAAGACAAATAGCTATAGCCCACCACTGAAATTAACACAAGAACAATAGGAGTTTTTTCTAGAGGAGAAAATGCCAGGAAATGCCTACTATTAACGGCTCTCTTTCATGATGCAGAGATGAAAAACAACCTGGGTCATACAGGTAGCATATCAGAAAAGGATTTATTTGCGTTCCATGTAAATTATTATTCTGGAGTTCTGCAAAGCTTCTCACAGCTTTAAAATGCTGGTTGAGAAACCATTTTTAGGACTTGCCAATAGAACCACTTTAGCATCCATCAGACCCTCTTTGCTCTTTGAAGTCTGCATGGTGGCCAGATCAAGTGGCCACAGCATTATGGTTGTAGTCTGTTTTCTCTGACCCCTGGGAACTTTTGTAATGATGATGTTGGCCTTTTGAGGTCTATTCTCAACATTTTTGATCTTGAAAGTAGAAAATAAATACATCTGCTTAGTTCTAAAACCATTTTCACAGGAGAAACCTATACTCACCTGCAGTTTCTTTCCTTGAATGGTTTTGTTTTCTATTGAATCTTTTTTATTTACAAACTATAATAGAATAAAACAACTGTGTTATGATATTTTGGGTTTTCTTCGGCACTACAGTTAATTGGCCAGAAGTAATAGAAAGGCATTTGTGCAGTGGGAGCTAATATAAAATCCAGAATATCAAATCATAGGGTCCGCATAGGCAAGCAATGTTAACAAAACAGTATTTGAAACAGTGTCCACTAGCAAGAAACTGGTGGTCAGAGGTAGCCTAGAAACCACATTAATAACCATTGAGTCTGAAGCTTCAAGGGCAATGTCAGCTAATTACCTCCATCCTATTCTAAGTAGATACTTGCTCTGTCAGGAAGCCCAGGAAATCAGATTAGATTAGCTCCAAAACCAAACCAAAATACACCCACAAAAGGGGTCTTTGTTTCCAATTTTTTGAGAACCCTTTTAATTTTATCAACTGTGGAGAAGTAATGAGTTAAGTTTGCAGAAGCATTTGCATAGAGATTTAAAATTAATTGCAAAAAAGGCCTAGAATTCAGGTAGAATTCAGAGAATAATTTCCAAAAGGTACAATCATGACCCTCATATGAATGTAAAATGAATATGTGTCCAAAATTTATTCAGCTCACTAATTAATGAGGGAAACAGTAAAATAATCAAGGTGGTTTAAAGGGTATTTGGGAACTAGATTATTTTGAGGACATTTGATAAAGAAATGTTGGAAAAAAATACTAAATTAGATTAAAACACTGGTAAATGTCCTACAGCTAACCTTTAGGGTTAACTTTTCTACAAAAAAATTATTAGCAGATCTTCCAGATAAAAATCTGTGTTCATATGTAACTTTACAATCTTAACTTCTAATAAATATCAAATAATGGCAATTTATCCTAAATATCAAGCATTAATTTTGTGATTTTGTTAAATAACACTTAAATATGACCTTGAAAAGGTATGAAATCATCCTTTTGCTTTATTTGCAAGTTTTGAATACTTTCTCTTGACAATGCTAAGCAGACAGGAAGGAAATATTTCTTAGTTTTTATAACCAAAATGTGCCAAACTCAAATGTCCAAGAGTCATAAATGATTGGTCTCATTTTTCTTGTTGTGCCAACTAATTATTTTAAATTATTGCTCCTATTTCTTGCCTATAATATTTTATAGTTCTTTGAGAGAAACAGCTATTTCAAATTATAGTATTTAATCTTCAAAGGCACATTGCTGAACTTGGAGGTAGAATATAAACAATTTACCATGTGATTTCAGATAAAAGACAAAGACTAGATTAGCATTTTTTTTCTCTAGGTCTGTTGGATGTGATAGGAGAAAAGAGAATTGGAGGGACACTGGAGAAAAACTCAAATATTGAAACTCAAAGAACTTGATGAAATCTCTTTTCTGAGTTAGATTTGGATTGGGATATTATGACTTCTAATAGCTTAAAAATTTCCCAAGTGCCTGTGAACCAACCAGTAATCTTCTTTTTCTAATTTTCCTTTAGCTCCTATGAGGCCATGACTAGTACAGAGAAATCAGGGGACCAATTATATTCAGATACCAATTGACAATGCGGTCTTGTGTAGCTGATCAATTTAGAGATTTGTGTCAAGAAATTACCAATCTCACCCTTGAATCTCACTGGGATTAAACATGACAATAGACCTGACTTAATTGAATCCTTTTTAAAAAAATCAACTGGTAGGCCCTGTTTCCTAGACTATTCAAAGCAATATAAATAGACAACATTTCTGCCTTTATAAAGTTCACCCCTGGTAGCCAGGGACACAGACAGAAACTTTCAGTCATTTACAGGTAGGCAAATTAAGACAATCCTAGGCTGTATCTACCTGAATAATCTGAATTTTACATATTGTTCTATAAAAGTGACTTTTTAAAATTTTTTTTAATTCATTAGTCACTCATCCACATGAAATAATATTTAATGTCCTAGAAGTAGTTACTAATCTCTAGTCTCTGCTGAGAATTAGTTTCTGGGTACAATTATGTATGTTAAGTGTATGTGTGAGAAAGAAACAAAGTGGTTTTTGTTTTTATTTTTGAAAGGTAATAATCACTGGGTGAAGCCAAGCAGATAATATAGTCAGGAAAGCCAGGAGGCCTAGAAAGAATGTGTGAGCCTAAGGTCCTTGATCTGTGACCTATGCACAATCTATATGACAGCCTCAGGGGAGTGGTGTGATCAACAGTTCTCCAATGGGAATATTAATTTTTGAGAAGCAGATGTGAAGAAAATAAAGACAGAAGTATGCTCTAATGTGGCTGGATGGATTTCTCCTCTACATAGTGTCAGGTGTCAATATTCAGAAATGAAAGAAAGACTAAAAAATATTATAGTAGAACAGTTTTGGTGAACCCATCATTTTCGCCAATTAGATAAGTAGGCTTTCAAAAATGCTGAACTGACCAGAGTAACTCTTATAGAAAGAGTCACTGTACATTCTTCACAGCCAACCTTGATAGTGATTGTCATTGTGGTGAAAATCAGGACTGAAGGGAAAGAGAAAAAGAGATCCTAAATAACTCTTCATTGAGGCTGCTGTGGACCCAAAAGGAGAACAAGCCAAGTGGGTTACAAAGATGGGTCAACACTACAAAGACCAGTGTGGTGACCTGGTGTTGAAAGAGCCAGAGAAGGAATTGAAACAAGAGGTGAATCCTAGGGAGAGACTCTGAACAGACTTACAAAAGAGCCAGGTGGAAGACCAAATATTGAAGTCATAAACATGGGGTAGACTATAGACTGAGATACTAGAAAAATTCTGGGGTAAAAGATGTAAGCTGGGACAAAATATCTGGGAAGAGATTTATAATGGTAAAGATACATCCCTAGGCTTTGAAAGTTATAGGACTTTACTAAGTCGAATAGGGGAACTGCTACAAAACAACTAATATTAGGCCCTTAATAAGAACAAATTAATGGGTATAAAAAGCAACAAACTTGACAAATTAAAAAATATGTGTAAAAGAAAAATAGAATTTTTTTCTTCAGTTCTACTGTACATTTCTTTACTCCTATTAAGTACCAAGTAGTGATAACCCAGAAATTAAGCATACTGCACTTATAGAAGGATATTCCTCAATAATAAGGACAATTTTCAGTTCAAGAGACAAAATTATAATCTGATTGCTAAGTGTGTCATAATTAATGTAAAGGAAGGTCAAGTCCAATAAAACACAGATAAAAAAAGAGGGGAACTCTGAGATTTGATCTGAATGATGGCAATAAATACTGATTCCCCAAACAAGCCCAATCAAAGCTATCAGTCTAGATGTGGCATAGCTATCCTTTGAGGCATTTTCATTTTATACTGCTTATTTAAGACCTGTAAGAACTGTGAAGGCAACATTGATGATGAATGGGATTAATTTTTTTAATTCCCAATGAGTTTGAGGAAAATATTCAACAAAGCTATGACAAATCTGATATTTGTTTCTTAATTGTGGCAGAAAATAACATGCTTTTACTGTAATAAAAACCCTAGTAAAAGGTCCACTCTATTATTCTGACTAAATGAAGGAAAACTTAATGAAATTTCAGCTAGAGTTTTAAAGGGATTAAATATTGAGAATCGTTTCATTTAATGAATTATAATCTCCCAAATTATGCATACATAAAAATATGAAAATAAATACAAATAATTTATGACTCCTGCATGACCATTTTTCTACCTAGAAACTTCAAAATAGAATAACAGAAAAGAAAAGAAATGATGATATTATTGTGGAGGTAAGGGGTCCTTTTTGTCCCTATCTTTAAAATTTCACAACTTTTTTCAATCAGATGAAGTGAGTTATCTATTTTAAAGTTTTAAAAAGTTGTATGAGATAAAATTAAATTCAAGGGAAATTATACTAGCACTTTATAATTATATTGTACAATTCCACAATAAGAACATAGTTGTCTTGGATACTTAAATATATCATCAAAATACTGGAAACAAATCCTCAGAAAGTACATAAGAGATAGATAGTAATTAATGCAGAAATGCATCTCTTTTTATCACATTAGAGTTCATAGATAAAATATAAGTAAAAAAGAATTTTAACAAAGTTTTTAATGAAGTTGAATAAATATATATATATCAATAGATAAATGTTGTAAAAAAGGAAATCACCCATAGAGCAATTATAAAGGTGGACTACATATTAAGCTGTAAAAAAGGTAATTTAATTCCAAATTTGAAATAGTACAGAATGCATTATGACATGATAATATAATTCAACTGGAAATTAAAAGCAAAAATAGAATCCAAAGAAATTCCCCAACTATGGCAGTTAGTGCTATAGTTTGAACACATTTTTCCCCTCTGAAAATCATGTGGAAACAGAATCCCCATTATGCAATATCAAGAGGTGGAACCAGTCAGGCATGGTGGCTTATGCCTATAATCTCTGTACTTGGGAGGCTACAACAGGAGGTTTGCAAGTTCGAGACCAGCCTCAGCAACTTAGGGAGGCCCTCAGCAATGTAGTAAGACCCTCTTTCAAATAAAAAGTAAAATAGGGCTGGGGTATAGCTTGGAGGTAGAATGCATTGGGTTAAAATCCCCGTAACAAACAAACAAACAAACAAACCAAACTATTATTAGTAGAACCAGTAATGCCTTTGAGAGGTGACTAGGGCTCTGCCCTCATGATTGGATTAATCAATTCATGTGATTGATGGATTAATGGGTTATTTTGAGAGTGGATATGCTATAAAATTCAGTTTGGCTCTCTCTTTGTAGGCTCCCTTTCTCTTGTCATGTAATGTCTCGCACCACCTTGGAACTATGCCAGCAAGAAGCCATTACCATATGCAGACCCTGGACCTCAGACCAGAACTGTGAGCCAGAATACATCTCTCTTCCTTATCACTCACCTGGTTTGGGTTACTGTGAAAATGGGCTGAGACAAGTGGTCCCTGAAGAAGCTGTCATTTGGAGGAGTGCAGAGTGTGCGCATGTTGCCCCATTGCCATGGACTGAGAAGCCTGGTGGAATAGTCATGGGCTGCTACTGGGCAAGTTTTTGGCAAGAGTTTTCTTAAAATCCTGGAAGGCATCAAGCCTATTTGACTCTGGTCAGTTCCATAAGAGAGTGAACTGTATCCAAAGGCAAAGTTCTTAAACCTGAGAGCCTTATCTATTAGCCACTGGCCTTTTTCTCCATCCACTTGTCAATTTGGAAAATAGTCACCATTAAAGAAATGTCACCTTTAATCCATCCCTCACCTGACTGTGCAGTCCTGCCGTCTGGTAGAGAAAGTTTAAAAAGAAGTTTTGGAGAAATTTCTGAAACTTCCATGTTAGCAACATCATGCTTGCCAATTGTATTGCCTCAGACTCTATAGGATAGGTTAGTGGTTATACAACAGAAATCACTCTAGGCAGGTAAAGTAGAAAAAAATATAACAGAGGTATTTTGGTGTTTACAAAATCATTGAAAGATCTAGAGTTTAGAAAGGAATCATCCTTGGGTAGCTAGTCTTCTCTTTAAAATGAAGAGGTTAATTAAAATGCAACCATAATATGTTTTTCATAAGCTGTTGCTGTATTCTAAATTAAGCAGCTCCACCCCCATACGCATGAAGGATTTATTCTAAAGAGTAGCCATGTGACATTCACCTAATAGCAACGAAAGTTTTCAATAATGAACAGGAAACTTTAAAAGCATCAGTGCTTTGATTCCTCTTATGTTTCTTTCCTTTTTGTCTTGTGAGATGCAGTGCAGTTCTGTGATTAAGCAGAAGGTTTTAATGTCAGGCTACCTGGGTTCAAACTCTAGTATTCACCAACTGTGAAAGCTGGGGGAGATTAATCATACTAAGCTTTCATTTCCTCACCTGTAAAAGAAGGCATTTAATAATAGCGACCATTCACAGAATCATTATGTAGACTAAATGAAATAGTGCCCTGAAGTATTTAAAGTATCGCCTAGCACAGCAGAAGCCCTCAGCGAGGGTGGGATAGGTTTTATTGTGACCACCTCACTACTTGTTCTCCCTTTTCTTCAAGTGCACCACCTTTTAAAGCAATGATATTATACCTGCCACCATCACTCTAATGGCAGAAACTGACTTCCCCAAATCCATTGATCATTTCTCAGCCCACATTCATCTTAATTTCTCTCCTGATGTCATCACTGTTTATCAGTTTCATCAGTTTTCACCTTTTCAATGCTTGTGGCATGGGCCAACTTTCCACTCTTCCCTTCAATTCTGCTCTGCATGCTCAGAGCAATTATGGAAATATTTGTGGCCATCTTTCTCTTTTCTATTCATCATCTTAGTGCCCATCCTCATTATCTTATGACTTTGCTAATTTTTTATTCACTTACTGATGGTTGGCTTCTTTTCATTATCTTTGTTTCAATTCATTTTGCACACCTCTGACAAATGAATGTCTTTAAAATACAAATTATGTCATTCTCATGCTCAGAAAATTTCAGTAACTTCATATTGCTTACCCATATAAGTTCAGTCACATTATTCTGGATTTCTTTAAAAAAACTCTTTTCAGTTTATTACCATGCTTATAGCCCAACATTTTCCAAAATGTAGTGCTCCTCACTTACTATGCTTCTAGTGAGGCCTTTCTTCATATGGAAATTTGCCTAGAATACCCTCTCCCACCATTTCCACCTCCTGAATTCTTATTCACCCTTCAAAGTCAAGTTTAAATATTTCTTCCCAGGAAAAGTTTTTCAATAACTCATTTAGGGGGAATGTCTTCCCTTCAATGACACAAGAGATTTATATATGTCATTGGATGAATCATACACACCCTATAATAGATCCAATATTCTAGTATGACCCAACTGGAATACTAGCCCAGGGGTCAGAAACCTGCCTTAAAGACCAGAGAGTAAATATTTTAGGCTCTGGGGCACTAGATGGTCTTTGTTACAACTATTCAATTCTGCCTTTGTAGCAACCAAAGAGTTATAGATATGTAAACAAATTGGCATGACTGTTTTCCAATAAAACTTTATTTACATATGCCTTATGTATAAAACAAAAGCAAAAAGACAGTTGGCCAATCTGAAGGCTCTAGATTGACGACTATATTAAGATCATTGGCTACTGAAATGCTTAGACCATGGTATATTTATGCAAATGAATCTTAAATATTATTTAACATGAAATACTATTTTAATATTAAATATTTATGTAATGAACTACTAATGATTCATTGAGTGTTTTCCTACATTTTATGATAGGCACTATGCATGTATTTTATACATATTATCTATAATCATTGCAGTGACCTTAAAATATAAGTATTATATTCATTTCACTTGCAGATGAGGGAACTTATTACAAATTGAAGTATTTATGTATTACATTCTTGTAGTTGTCTCTTTTGCTAAAGATGAATTTGCTAAGAACAAAGAGCAAATCTATCTCATTTGCTATTGTATCTAGTCTAGCATAAAACAGATACACAACCGGTATTTACTTAATAAAGGAATTAATGAGAAACAGAGACGTGAACTCATTTGCCTAGGTTTACAAAGAGTAAGGTTCAAATTCACATTTATCCTTTCCAACAGTCCTTCATTTATTTAGAGCAAGTATTTTCTGAGAACTTATCATGTACCATGGGTATAAGATTTTCACCATATAAACCTGTCTATGATATTGTGTATGATGATAGCCAATACTTACAGAATATCTACTATGCTAGGCCCTTTTATGAGTATTTTGTGCATATTAACAACCATATAAGGTATATACTACTATTTCTACTTCACAGAAAAATTTAGGCATAGAAAACATAAGAAAGTCACCAAGGTCAAACATTTAGTTAATTGTGTAATCCAGTGATTAACCACACTTTATTGCCTTTTAATAAGTAATTTCTAAATATATGTTTCTCCTTTTTTCTTTTTTGTCTTTGCTAATGGTTTGTATTTTTTTTTTTTTTT
>PVJS01009516.1:0-50166 GCA_004027185.1 Glis glis
GTTGGCCGCCGGCTTCGCCTTTCTCTGAAGAGCTTCTTGATCTTCTCGGCCTCCAGCTCTTGGAACTGAAACTTCACCATCGTTTCTCCGAAGAGCTTCCTGATCTTCACGTCTTGGACTGGGACTGAATTAGTGGTTGCTCCGATCCTAAGACTCCAGCTCTTAGACTGTTCGACCAGCTACTGGTTCCTCTGACTCTTCACGTGCAGTCAGAACCTGGGACTACATTGCTTCAAACTGTAAGCCCATCTGATAAATCCCTTTTTCAAATATACTCATTCTGTGAATTCTGTTAATCTAGTGAACCCTGTCCAATACACAGATAGAGGGGCAGAGGGAGAAGATGGTCATCTACAAGTCAAGGAGAGAAACCTCAGAAGAAACCACCTTGTCAACAACTTGATCTTGGAATTCTGGACCCAAGAATTGTGAGAAACAAATTTCTGCTCTTTAATCTATTAGTCAATGGTACTTTATTATAGCAGCCCTAGCAAACGGATACAGACATGAACTGCCAAATCTAAGCCAATAATTAATCTGAATAATCTCTATTAAAGAAATTTAATTTGTAGTTGATAAACTTCCAGTTAAGAAAACTCCAGGATGAGATGGCTTTACCAATGAATCCCACCAAACATTTAAGTAAGAAATAATATCAACTCTATACGGATTCACCCAGAATATACAAGAGAAAGAAGCACTTTTTAATTCACCTTTATGAGGCTAGGAGCTCCCTGAGAGAAAAAGTAGACAAAGGCATTACAAGAAAACAAAATTACTGACCAATTTCTCTCATGAACATGATGTAAAAACCTCAATAAGAGACTAATAATATATGCATACACCGTGTGTGTGTGTGTGTGTGTGTGTGTGTGTGTGTGTGTTACTGGTGATTTAACCTAGGGACATTCTAACTCTGAGCTACCCCAGGTCCTACTTTACTTTTTATTTTGAAACAGTGTCTCACTAAGTTGCTGAGGCTGGCCTTGAACCTGCTATCCTCCTGTCTTAGCTTCCTAAGTACTGGGATTACAGGCATGAACCACCACCCCCCGGCTTCCTGTAATATACTGAAAGGATACTATATCATGGCCAATGTGCAGTATAATATTAAAATGCAAGGTTTATTCAACATTCAAATACTTTAATATAATTCACCACCCCCAGCTTCCTGTAATATACTGAAAGGATACTATATCATGGCCAATGTGCAGTATAATATGAAAATGCAAGGTTTATTCAACATTCAAATACTTTAATATAATTCACCATGTTAATACATAGAAGAAAAGCAAATATATGATTATTTTGATAGATGCAGAAAAAGCCTTTCATGAAACTCAGCATCTACACTTGGATAAAAACTCAAAAAAAAAACTACACAGGAAAATAGGAATAGGAGGTAACTTTCTCAACCTGATAGAGTTGTCTTATTATTGAGTTTTAAGAATTTTTTGTATATTTTGCATAAAAGTTCTTTATTGGATGTGTCTTTTCTGAATATTATCTCCAAGGCTATGACATGTCTTCTCACTCTCTTGGATTGACTGATTGATTGATTGATTGATTATCAGCAGCTTAGCAGGAAACAGTTTATATAAATTGCTAAAAACAACTTATCAGCCACTCTTCAGTCTTTTGGTCTCCAATCATAGCAGATCTGATAAATACGTGCCATTAGAGTTTCACTTTACACAATGCCATAATGTTCCCAAAGAATCCAGTTCATTAATTTGTTTCTGAGAGCAAGTGATATGTTATTTTGAGTTTCTAATACTTTACCATTAAGTAGAAAGGCTACAGAATTGTAATTAAGAGTTAAGAGCAAGTCAGCCTGTGATCAAATCATGCCTTCTATATTTATATGATCTTAGGAATAGTACACATCTTATAGGGCTGCTATTTGAAATTGATTTATTCACTAAGTACTCAATAAATAACAGCTATTAGAAATGTGTGCTATTTTGTATAGGTGTTGGCTGTACAACATTTTCCTTACTCCTCTTATTTTTGGAGAATATAAAGCTGCAGAGATTTCTAGGACAAAGCAGGTGCACAGAATGATAGAGCTAGGAGAAACATGAGACATCTTTTATCCCACTTTTTAAACACTGAGGAGTATTTTGTTCAAAAGCAATCCAAGCCGGGCGTGGTGGCGCATGCTTGTAATCCCAGTACTTTGGGAGGCGGAGACCAGAGGATCTGGGTTCGCGGCCAGCCTCAGCTCTCTCTCTCTCTCTCTCTCTCTCTCTCTCTCTCTCTCTCTCCCTAGTGAGGCCCTCCACAACTTCGTGAGACCTGGTTTCAAAATAAAGCATAAAAAAATAGGTCCGGGGGTGTAGCGCGGAGGTAGAACGCCCCTGGGTTCAATCCCCGGTACCGCAAACAAAACAAAACAAAAGCAATCCAATGAGAACCTAGTGGATAAAACTGAATATGGTTGTGGTTATTTTTTGTGAAAAGGTGAGGAGGAGATTTAGCTCTGTTCACGTCCTTTCTACTCTGCTGTCTTTTTAGCCAGTAGGATGGTCCTTTAAGTGGCTAAGTTTCCCAAAGGCACAGAAGTTACCTATCTGGTATGAAAATCATAACCAGCCACACTTCTCATTTTAGGGACAAAGACACAGATGCCCAGAGAAGTTAACTTGAATTACCATTCAGATTGTCAGAAATTCATTCAGGACTAGAATTCCTTTCCAGGAACTTTTTATGTGATCTGAGATGTGCATTTCATATTTCTTCATTATGCAGCTACACTGAGATTCCATCTAATCCCAATCATCAAGAAGTCAAACAACAGTAAATGCTGGTGAAGATGTGGGGAAATAGGTACTCTTCTACAATGTTGGTGGGGTTGCAAATTAGTGTAGCCACTGTGGAGATCAGTGTGGAGATTCCTCAGAATGGATCCACCATATGATCCAGCGATACCACTCCTGGGTATCTTTCCAAAGGGACTGAAATCAGAATATTATAGTAATATATGCATATCCATTTTTATAGCAGCACAATTCATAATAGTCAAATTATGGAACCAACCTAGGTGTCCATCAACAGACGAATGGATTACAAAAGTATGAGATATACACACAATGGACTTCTACTCAGCAATAAAGAAGAAGAAAATTACGTCATTTGCAAGAAAATGGATGGACCTGGGAAATACTGTGTTAAGTGAGATTAACCAGTCACAGAAAGTGAAGGGTCATAGGTTTTCTCTCATATGCAGAAGCTAGGGAGTAATCAGGATACCAGAGGGACTTCAGATAAGGGAGGAAAAACTCCAGTGGAGACAGGGAGGTGGTCTAGGGGAAGGGGGGAGAGGGAGGATCAATAAAGGAATCACTTCCATTGACTTTATGTCCATATATGAGAATACTAATGTCAACCTCAATATTCTATTTTTATTGTATTATATATATATTTTTTGCGGTACCGGGGATTGAACCCAGGGGTGTTCTACCTCGGCGCTACACCCCCGGCCCTATTTTTTATACTTTATTTTGAAACCGAGTCTCACGAAGTTGCAGAGAGCCTCACTAAGTAGAGAGACAGAGAGAGACAGGGAGAGAGAGAAAGAGAGAGAGAGAGAGAGAGAGAGAGGGAGCGCTGAGGCTGGTCGTGAACCCGGATCCTCTGGTCTCCACTTCCCAAAGTACTGGGATTACAAGTGTGCGCCACCACGCCCGGCAACCTCAATATTCTCTATGGGGAAGGGAGGGAGCAGGGAGGCAGCTAGGGGAAAGCTCACCAAGTGCTGTGTGCATGTATGCCACTGTCACTATGAACTACATTATGATGTGAGACTATAATGCACCCATAAAAGTATAAAAATATGCAGCTTTTATATGTCCAAGTTTATATAGGATGGTTAAATATTGAATCAGTCACACTGCTTAGTGGCAAGCAAAAGAATCTGACCTGTGAAACTGAGCAGAAAAGTGTTTGATTATATTTGGTAGTTCTGATATTAACAAAAGACTTTAGAAGCAGGTGTAAGAAATGAGCTAGAGTCGCATGGGAGACTACAGAGCCAGTGGTGACTCACCAGAACTCTCCAGTCTGACTCTCTGCCACCACCCTAACTTATCACTACCTGACCCCACATCTTTGTGACACTGACTCCAGGTTTAAAGTCTTGGACAAGGACATCAAATTCAGGCAGTTGATCCTGTGGCCAATTGTTGGGGACAGGAAATAAGAACTCCTGGGTTCCTGAGACTCCTATAATGGGAAGTAGAGTCCTACCTCCTTCAAAGCTCACATGAACGCAAAAGGTCCATTGTAAATTCCTCCTATAAAAAGACTTACACTAAGTTCTATTATGCTTTTAAAAAGCTCAGAAAAGGCTGCAAGACTGTCTATCAAAGATTTTGTCCATGTGAATTAGCAAAACCATCAACAATACATTTTATGAACCTGAAATATTCTCTAAATTGTTCATCCTGAACACTGTAACTGCATCGTTAATGTTGTAAGAACACAACTTCCTAGAAAATTAAAATTTTAGATTGACCTTCTCCTGCTACTAACATGTGTCCTCTCCTTTGAGGACCAACATGGATAAACTAACAATGCTGGTGTACTTTGGTGCTCTCTACACCCTCACACCCATACTGAAATTTCTTCTTCCAATTTCCAAATAATGGATCAGTCTTCTAGGTTGGCAGACAGAAATTTGAAACAAAGACATTTATAGGAGTTGAAGAGGAGGATAAGTTGATCAAATGGAGCAAGTGTAGGAGTATGGAATTGGCACAAAGATCATAAAGTTTAGATGCTGTGTTTATAGATTATATAATTGAATAAAAAGATAAATTGGAGAACCTTCCAGAATCAATAATTTGTATGCCTGGTAGACTGCTTATCAAATATCAGACATCTCAAGAGAGCCTTTGGCAATAAACTTATGATTGAGTTCTTTTATGTGTACTATGATACACTTTACCTCTGTTGTTATCCTTCAGAGTTATAACTGTCAATCCACTGTTCAAGTTTAAGGACCAACCTTACATTCCTGATTAAATGTCAATCCACTTCAGCAAATTGGGGGCTATAAAGGTAATTTAAGAAGGACCGAATATTAGCTTTGGCTTCAATTGAGAGTTCATAAGTGCTTTGCAGATGTGTGGGAGGGCTTAACATTTTGTACAGTTTGCCACAGAAGACATAAATGTCAGAGAAAACTTTCAAAATAAACTTTTTAACTCTTGGTCTCATTTGACAACAATAAAAGAGAAAAAGTACAGCTAACTGTAGGTTGATAGGCCATAAGGATGCCCTCTAAAACTGAATGGTTTTGCTAAAATAAATATTCAGTACTTTCAAAATAAATGATAGTGCACAATTTCCTTACACAGCAATTTCAGTTTGGCTGCAGTAGATCGGCATTTGGACTTCTTTCTGCATAAGAGGCTTTCCTCTCACAATGCAGGAGTTCCTCATCTTCTAAAAGTGACTGTCTGTGTGTTTCCTTCCACCAGAAGCCAGGGTTGCAAGTCCTTTAATTGTCATAACTGATCACTTGACCCGTTTATTATTGAAACTTGCCCCAGTGAAGAATTAAGGATTGATATCATAGCCACCTTTCACAGATCAGGCCATAATCAGTTAATGGGATCTTTAAGGTCTCTTCTAAGATTTCTTAGCTCCTATTTGTTGAACCAAAAATTAAAGATAAATCCATTAATGCACAATGGATGACACTTTAAAAGTAATGTCATGAAACCATTCTGCATGATACTATATTAGTAGATTTTTGTTATTCTACATTTCTCAAAACCCATAGAATATAAAACACCAAAAGTGAACCCTAATGAAAACTACAGATTGTAGGTGAACATGACTTGCCAGTGTAGGTTCATCCCTAGACCCCCCTGTGACAATAGATCCAGAAAGCAGAAGACTTTTTTTAATATTTTATATAATATTGATATATTCCACTATATATATATTTATGTTTTATGCATGTGTATACATAGTAGAAGGATATCAATTCAACAAGTCTTTAGAACTCTGCTAACTGCTCTTTAAATATGTTATTGCTATTTTCTTTCAAGAAATGCATTGATGCATTGCATGGGTTTAGACAATTTTGCAAACAGTTTTTATTCTTCCTATTGTATAGTTTTATGAACCAAGAGCAGACATGGTCTGTTCATCCCACCAGCATTGAACAATCTCACTACTAAACTTTCTTTTCTATCCATGTGCTATGAGTGCCATTTAGTCCAAATTGTGGAACTTTAATACTTACCAATATTAATTACACCATAACTATGGAGTTTTCCTTGATGTAAAACAAGAGAACTACTTAGATATTTGCATTTAAGGTATACAGAAATGCATTTTTTATCAAAACAAAATAATTCAACTTTTTTACTACAAAACAAAATAATTTTATTCAGGAAGTCAAAGCATTTCCTACAGAGATAGGGGAATATATATATATATATATGGTTACACTTAATATTAATATCAGACTTTATTCCTATAAAAAAAACACAAAATAATGACACATCTCAATGGGTCATGGTGGGGAGGGGGTGACTTAATGACTATATTTCCAGTAGAAATGCTCTAGAAGGTGGAAAAATCATAATGAATGTGAATGCTTCAATAATAAAGATGTGAGGAAATATTTGGGCTATTCTACATGGTTCTTTAAAGAATCCCTGCTAATAATAAATTGCAGTAGCTCACAATAACTTCCCTTTGTTGACTTTCCCCCATCCCTACCAGACTCTCCTTGCTCCTTCATTCTACCAGTTGAATTATCTTTCATGCAAGCTACCAGCAACCGAATCTTTATTTCAGAGTCTGCTTTTTGGGTAATCCATAAGAAAATATATCCCCAAGGGGAAGAAAAGAGAATTGGCACAGAGCTTCCTAATATTAAGAAATTCCTTTAAATTTTCTTTCTGTTTACATTTTTCTATATATAGTTGTGGAAGGAAGGAAAATATTGAAAAGAATTTCATGTACATGACTGGCGGGGTAAATTTTCTCATTTAATAGTCTAAAAGATGCCCAGAAGTGCTATTGCTGGGTCATATGGTAGTTCCATTCCCAATCTTCTAAGAAACTTCCACACTTATTTCCAAAGCGGCTGGACTAGTTTGCAGTCCCACCAACAGTGTAATAGGGTTTCTATTTCCCCACATCCTCACCAGCACTTATTATTATTTGTCTTCTTGATGATTGCCATCCTAACTGGAATGAGACAGAATCTCAGTGTAGTTTTGATTTGCATTTCCCTGATTGCTAACGATGATGAACATTTTTTCATATATTTGTTGGCCATTTGTACTTCTTCTTTTGAAAAGCGTTTATTCAATTCAGTCATGCACTTTTTAATTGGATTACTTGTGTTTTTTTTAGTGTTAAGCTTTTTAAGCTCTTTGTATATTCCAGATGTTAGACCTTTGTCAAATGGGTAGGCAATAAAGATCTTCTCCCATTCCGTAGGCTCTCTTTGTAGAATCTTGATGGCTTCCTTTCCTGCTGTGCAGAAGCTTTTTAATTTAATGCTATCCCATTTGTTAATTCTTGTTTTAATTTCCTGAGCTTTCAGGGTCTTTTTGAGGAAATTTCTACCTGTACCTATATGTTGCAGTGTTGGTCCTATAGCCTCTTCTAAGAGTTCTGATAGTTCGTCTGGTTTGTCAACTTGACCCACCTAAGATCATGTGACTTTGGTTGTGTAACAGCAGATTGAACCGGAAGTCCTGCCCTAATTGTGGGTAGCAGGGTTCTGATAGGTGCAGGACTTAGATAAAAGAGGGAGAAAGCCGCGTAGAGGGAGCCATGACTCTTCTTGAAGAAAACGCATCTGCTCTCGTCTGAGATCGTCAGTCTCCAACTTTGCTGTTTCCTTGAAGAGCTTCTTGATCTTCTGCTCTCGTCTGAGATCGTCAGCCTCCAGCCTTCGAACTGAAACTTCACCATCGTTTCTCCGAAGAGCTTCCTTATCTTCACATCTTGGACTGGACTGAATTGGTGGTTGCTTCAACCCTAAGGCTCCAGCTCTTAGACCGCCCAACCAGCTACTGATTCCTCTGATTCTTCACGTGCAGTCAAAACTCAGGACTACATTGTGAGCTGATCTAATAAATTCCTTTTTCATATACTCATTCTGTGAATACTGTTAATCTAGTGAACCCTGGCCAATACAAGAGTTTCAAAGTTTCTGGTTTAATTTCTAGATCTTTGAGCCACATTGAGTTGACATTTGTGCAGGGTGAGAGGTTAGTGTTTAGTTCCATTTTTCTACACATGGATAGCCAGTTTTCCCAACAGTATTTGTTGAAAAGGCTGTCCTTTCTCCAGTGTATGTCTTTGGCACCTTTATCAAAGATCAGCTGGTTATAGATACGGGGCTTTGTTTCTGAGTCTTCTGTTCCACTGGTCTATGTGTCTGTTTTTGTGCCAATACCATACTGCTTTTATTACTATCACTTTGTAGTACAGTTTGAAGTCAGGTATTATGATTCCTTTGGCATAGTTCTTATTGCTGAGAATTGCATTGTCTATTTTGGGGGAACTTTACTCAGCCATAAAGAAGAACAAAATTACACCATTTGCAGGAAAATAGATGAAACTGTAGAATATTATATTAAGTGAGTACAGCCAGTCCCAAAGAACAAGTAGATATATGTTCTTTCTTAAATATGGAAGCTAGAAAGATATTCGGAAATACGAGCAACATCAGAAAGATTAGCAGAGACTCCAGGGGAATGACCAAGGGTGATTAGGGAAGGGAGGGGGACAAAGTCATAAAAAATGTAATAGTAGAAATAATACTATGAATAATACTATGGTTGCTTCAACCCTAAGGCTCCAGCTCTTAGACCGCCCAACCAGCTACTGATTCCTCTGATTCTTCACGTGCAGTCAAAACTCAGGACTACATTGTGAGCTGATCTAATAAATTCCTTTTTCATATACTCATTCTGTGAATACTGTTAATCTAGTGAACCCTGGCCGATACAAAATTGCCAATTCCAATCTCAAAGACTTGCTGAGTGAGAGTGAGGGAGGGGGACCCAGTGGGGAGGAAAACAAGAGTTGTGTGCATGTATTTTTCTAATACCCTGTAACCAAATATGAAGTAAAATTACAATGCACTCAATAAAAATAATAATAGATGTTGTGGCCGAGCCTGGGGGTGAGAGAAAGAGAACCAGCCAAGACCTGTGTCCAGAGATAAGCTGTAAGGTTAGTAGAGAATCACAGGCAAACATATTGTAAGTCAGCCCCATTAGAGCATTTTAAACCATGACCATGGAAAAAGAAAGAGCACAAGCAACAGTTGGTCAAATCAACCACCTTAAGATCAATGGTAGAGCAAAATAATCAGACATAAATACCACTTTAATTAAGATAGCCGAAGTTCCCTTGGTGGTGATAGTGACCACCCAGTTATACACTGGATCGATCATGATATACAGACAAGGTTCTGTAAAATCACGGCAGCATTCCAGTGGCTTTCATTTGCAGGCAACAAAAATCCACTCAATCTATCCCAAAGCATAAAGGGCTGTATTGCTCAGATAACTGAAGAGTCCAAAGGAAGGGCAGACTTCGAGCTAATTTTATTGTAGTAACTCAAAGATGCCATGAAAATTTTCATTTCTTTATCTCCTTTCTGTCTTTTACAATATCATTACAATTTTAAACTGGTTCTTTGTGGGATTGCAATAGACCCAGCAAAAACTTATAGAGCTACAAACTATTTTCTTTTGTTTATGTCCTTTAGGAGAAGATTTTCTCTCTTTCTCTCTCTCTCTTTCTCTCTCTCTCTCTCTCTCTCTCTCTCTCTCTCTCTCTCTCTCTGAATTTGCTCTCTGGAAAGATGGAGGAAGGGCTTTTCCCAGAAGTTTCCAACAAACTTCTCTTTTCATTTCATTGGTGCAAATTTTATTCATATCCCTATCCCTGAGCTAGGAAATAGCTTTATTGGTTGGCTTAAATGAATCAGAACTTGCCTTTGGGGCTCAGGATGGGATAATTTTTACACAACTCATCCTCAGAGGATATTTAGAACACAGTTACCACAAAGACATTTGGAAGCAAACAAAGGTGCACTCCAGGGTATATATAGCAAGATGTAAGCCAGACATCCCTTTGAATTATGCTACACAAAAGAAGTAAATTTATCTGGTTATTCATATTTGCCACCACTCATTTATACTAATATCTTGCACAGTTTAAAACTATTTTTATTCATTTGTTTTGGTAAATGCAGATAACTTTAATTATATTTTGATGAAGATACAAATACTCTAATAATAGAATTTAAGAATGCACTGGTGCTCACATATAACAGTTTTATAATTACACAGAACTTTAATTCATTTTTATTATTAAATTTGGATTTCAATTTCTTATTAGATTAAAATTTTAAGTTATTTTTCAAGTAAGGAGAATATTAATGGCCACTATGCTTGGGTTGTAAAATGGTCAACTATTTTATTTCTAATTAAAGTCCCAAGAAATAGACTCCAAATGCTACAAGATGCTAAAATAAGGTATGGCCTATGTTGGACTTAAAAAGAGAGAGTTGTTAAAAAAAAAAGAGTTTTGTTACTCTGATCTCTCTCTCATATCCTGAGCCAGATATGGTTGAAGTTGATTTGTCCATAGAATGGTAAACAACAGAGGGAAGACTATTCTGGAGCCTCCCCCATCTTCCTGGTCTTTCTCCTAAACTAGTTAAAGGGCTTCAAGGGAACGATAGAAGACTGCAATATACATCCCTGGGTCGTATTAGACATGTCTGAGATATCTAATAGTTAAAGGACTGCAGCTCTCCATGAAGAAGGACAAGAGGACTATACTCCCACTCATGATGGGTCAAAGGTACTGTAATTTCTGTGGACCAGGTATTGGTCATGCAAAAGAGAAAACAAGGCTAGGATTTTCTGATGTTTTTCCAGAAGTGTTACCTACTCAGCTGAGGGGCTCTTAGCAGAGAGAAATGGAAAGTATACCCAGATTCCCAGAGATAATGGAATAAGCAAGGGTCCATTGGAGGAGATACATTTCTGTAATTGGGTGGGGATCAACAGAACCCATGAAATTACCCAAGAGTAAAATCAATATTGATCCTTGGTAGCTTTCCAGAGGATTGGTGCTAACTCACCAGCATCAGTCAAATGAGACCTCATCTATTGTCTTGACTTTTCTCCTTCCCTTATTCCCATCCCAAGAAGTGGTACTTTTTGAGGAGACACTGCTATGTAAGGAAAAAAGGGGTCTAAGCCCTACCCCCATCAGACTGCAGACCCCTGTCTTTATTAAGCTCTCTCAAACAAAGGCAGAAGCTTTAAGCTGAATCAACACCCTAATCCACAGGATGTACATACACAGACGTATCAAAGTCAAGTACTATGCTGAGCACGAGAAGAAGAGAAGGGGGAGGAAATGGGGGTGGGAATTGGGGAGGGCTATTTGAACGATGTGTGTCTGTATACTTCTACCACCCTGAAACTCATCAAGATGTATGACTACAATGCACCAACCAAAGAAATCCAAAGTTGTTTATTATTATTCTGGACTGGACATACTAATCAGCAGAGACTCTTTTGAGAAGTGGATTATTAACTGAATTATGAAAGCTACCTTGAATGTCATTAAGGTTAATAGAAAATTATCGCCATTAATTGCAAGTTTAAAGGGGCAGTCGAAGGGATAAAATGGTTGCTTTCTGATGTCCCCTCTGGGTTCAGCTCTTTGAATATAATGACTATGAGTCCCTTCTGTCACTAGGATGAGAAGCATAGGCCTTATTTAGCAAGCGTTGTTGCTTAGCTTTTTAAAACATCATTAAGATAGTTTTTTTCACTAAGATATATTTTCAGAAGTTGTTTGTTACATTTTTTGAAAAACAGTAAATTTCTCCATTTCAGCCAACCCTCCTACCCCCACTCCAGTATTTCATTATTGACCAGTCATATTTAATGGATTTTTAAAAACTCTTTATAGTAGAGAATTTGGGAAAGTATGATCTGTAACCAATAATTAGATGATTCAATATTTACTTGTATTAACAATTTATCATACAGTGGTTGAATTTTAGCTTTTGTTGGGTGATGACATCACATGTAGGCCAAAGAGGTTTCTATGGTAACACAGCTGGATTTTTGGCAGGCCAAACTATTCATAAGAAATGAAGATATTGTTTTTTTTCTTCACCCTTAAATATGGATCTACCATAATGTTAGGAATCTGTACGATATGCTTGGACCCTGAGGAATAATGGTAAATGATGATCTTCCTCATATTTTAAGTGCTGAAATGTCACTTTCTTGTGGCTGGGTATGGATTACAATAACTGTGATATATAGGAAAGAGTATCAGAATGTGCCTGTTATACATAAAGATAGAAAATGTAAGCCTAGAAGCATAGATTATACTGCGATTTTTTAAAATCAGGTACATAACAAATGTGGCAGAAAGGGCATTTCACTGAAGTTAGAGTAGTGCCAAGACAATGAAATTGCTTTGCTTTTATTTTTTAAAAATAAAGATTATTTTTATGCAAGTGTATTTTAGTGATATTCCTGACTAAAATTGAATTTTTCAAGGCTACCATATAGAGATTTTTAGACACTTCACAAAAGAAGAGATACAAATGGCCAAAAAATACATGAAAAAATGTTCAACATCATTAGCAATCAGGGAGATACAAATCCAAACTACACTGAGATTCCATCTAACCCCAATCAGAATGGTAGTCATCAAGAAGTCAAACAACAGCAAATGCTGGTGAGGATGTGGTGAAATAGGTACTCTTCTACACTGTTGGTGGGGTTGCAAATTAGTGTAGCCACTGTGGAGATCATTGTGGAGATTCCTCAGAATGGATCCACCATATGATCCAGCGATACCACTCCTGGGTATCTTTCCAAAGGGACTGAAATCAGAATATTATTGTAGTATAAGCATACCCATGTTTATAGCAGCACAATTCACAATAGCCAAATTATGGAACCAACCTAGATGTCCATCAACTGATGAATGGATTACAAAATTATTTGATATACACACAATGGAATTCTACTCAGCAATAAAGAAGAACAAAATTATGTCATTTGCAGGAAAACTGATAGACCTGGAGAACATTATGTTAAGTGTGATTAGCCAGTCACAGAAAGTGAAGAGTCATATGTTTTCTGTCATATGTAGAAGCTAGGGAGTAATCGGAATACCAGAGGGACTTTAGATAATGGAAGAGAAACTCCAGTGGAACCTGGGAGATGGTCTAGGGGAGGGGGAGAGGGAGGATCAACGAAGGAAACACTTCCATGGACATTATGTACATATGTGAGAATACCAATGTCAATCTCAATACCCTGTATGAATCAGTGGGAAAATGGGGAGGGAGCCAGGGGAAAGCCCACCAAGTGCTGTGTGCGTGTATGTCAGTATCACTATGAACTGCATTATTATGTGAGATGATAATACACCAAAAAAGTATTTAAAAAGAAATAAAGATAAATAAAGATATTTAAAAATAAATAAAAGATTCTACTTTCTGGTGACTACCAAAAAAACAAAATAGTTCCCTCTTATTGGCATGTTCGTGGTCTCTCAGGCACATGACCTGAGGCTAGCAAAACCAAATTAGAGCTTGCAGATGAAAAGTTTTTAAATCACTTCCCTGTGGCTGGTCACAGGTCTGTCCTACCTCCTTCTAATGCCATCTAAGTCAGGATGTGCAGGAAACATCATGACTTCTTCCTGGAGCCAGAAGGAAAGGCTCTGAGAGGGACAAGGATTAAATCCAGAACATTAACTGTGTCCTTTGTTCTAAGATGAAATTTTTTGCAGATTATTCCCTTTTCTCTTGTAGGCTGGTTAGATAATACAGGGCAGGAGAGTGTGCAGAAGTGCGAGGAGTCTGTTGCTTATGAGGAGTGCTGGTTCTTGAAGGACTGAATAGCACTAATGAGCTGCAGCTGCCTGGAGCTGGCTCTACTATGACCAGGTGATAGAGAGATATTGAGGGTTCCTGGGATTTCTACATTGCTCTACAGATACAAAAGAACTTCTTCTGGTCTTTCCCAGGTTCTCATCTTTCTGGAATCCAATATGTGTAGCTCCCCCATCTAACATAGTCCCTCTTTTTTCTTATCTTCCCTAAACACCCCCAACTACTTGAGTGCCTAGATCACCCATCTTCGGGTCTCAGTTTGACATTACACTTTAGAGGCCATTCCCCAGTCCCTACAGTCATACCATTATGATTTATAAACACAATTGTCTTCTATGATGGTCAATTTTACATAGTAACTTGCTGAGCCACAGCTGCCCAAATATTTGACTTTATTTTGGGGTGTGTCTGTGAGAGTGTTTCTGGGAGAAACTGACATCTCAGTTGGTAGACTGGGTAAACAGATTGCCCTTCCCGATGTGGGGGCCCCTCATCTAGTCCATTGAGGGCCTGAATGGAACAAAAATGTCTGAGTAAGAAAGAATCTCTCTGTCCAACTGTCTTTGAGTCAGGACATTGGTCTTCTATCTTTGGACTCAACTGGAACTATAAAATCAGCTCTCCTGGGACTCTATCTTGCTAGGGGCAGATTTGGGAATTTCTCATGGTCCATAACTATACACACCCACACCTACAACCCCCCATCCCACACATCACACACACACACACACACACACACACACACACACACATACACACACACACACAGAATATCTTCTATTGGTTCTATTTCTATGGAGAACCCAACTCAAGACATTTTCCCTGTAAGTCTTTCTTATAATGAGTAAATATATCCTTTTAAAAATTTTATAAATATATGCTTATATGTTTAATGCATGTTTTTATTATTAGATTATGAGGACACAGAAAGACTTGATAATTTAAATATATTAACTCTCCTTAAATGTATCAGAAGATATAAACATGTGTTGTCCTTAAAAGGCATCTATTTGAGAGTCTTTTTAATTGTAAATAATGGTGGAAGTATCTTTGCATACTGCCATTGGAATTACAGATAGGAGCAGAAAACAAACACATGTATTTTCCTCTGTAGATGTCCTCAGGCCCCACCCAAATGTCACTACCTGGCTTGTGCATCTGCTTCCTTCAGAGCATGGGTCAGCACAGTACAGCCTGTGGGCCAAATCAGACCCAAAGCCTCTTTCCGCATGGGCTATGACCCAAGAACCATTTTTAAATGGTTCAAAAATAACATAAAGAAGAATATATTTTGTGGCACACGAATTATGAAATTCAAATTTCAAGGTCCATAAGAAAATTTATTGGAGCACAATTATGCTCCTTTGTCTGTATATGGTCTGTGGCTGTGTTCATAATACTACAGAAGTTTAGTAGTTGTTAGTGACCATATGGTTCACACAACCTAAAATATTTAATATGTGGTCCTTTACAAAAAAAACTGTGTTGACCTCTGGCCTCAGTCTACACTGGGTGTTAAATGGCTTTGGGCTGTTTCCATAGTGTATTCCTTCTGAAGTGGAGCTCAGGTGGAGTTGCCATCAGCAACTCCCACTGCTTCTGTAATGCAGCCCAGACTCTTCCCTGATGTTAGCAGCGTTCATGATGGGATAGAGCCCCTCCCTACCTCTCCAGGGTCATCTCTCTCCGCTCCCTCCCATGTTCATCTTGTCATCAACCCTATGCACATATGACGCCTTCTGGCTGCACCTCACCCTAGCTCTGATTTGCAGGTAGCATCTTAGATGTCCTTTGATCCAAAATCTTCTCAACCCCGCCCCCAGGCTAGGATAGATTTATAGTTCACTCAGACTAAAAATTTAGTTAAAACATGAAGTTTTAAAGCTATGTTAATTGAGAGTTAGGCTAAAAAGTCCCTCTGATATGCACTCTTGCATTCGTCATTTCCCTTTACTGTAGCTTTATGAGGGAAGGGATAGTGTGTCATCTCACCACTCTTCTTAGCAGATGACACACAGGAGGAAGAGTGTGTGTGTGTGTGTGTGTGTGTGTGTGTGTGTGTGTATGTGTTTGTGTGTGTGTGTGTGTGTGTGTGTATAAGTAGGAAAAAAGAATAGATAAGAGGAATGGTAAGAGGATGGAAAAGAGAAAAAATAAATATTTGTTCTAATGATAATATCAAAGAGATTGGTTAGCAGTTTCTGAGTTGTTTCTAAAATAATTTGATATATAGATTGTGAATTATAGAAATCAGAATAAACATGTTAAACTTCAACACTCTAAGATATCTGGGCATATGTGCAGAGAAAGTCATACTCACTAACTTAGGTAAAGATTTTTCAGGCTAATATTTTCATAAAAAATACTTAAAGTAGCATATTCTGGCAATCTTTCTGGTAGCACATTAAAATTCAGCACTGTGAAAAAAATCATTAAAATTAAAGTGACTTTTAGCATTGGACTTGCTGTTACACTCTCAGTTAATCATACATCTTATTTTGGGTGAAGAAATTCAAAATCAAATTGAATAATTTAATGAAGTAACTGTGTCTATGTTGCTTTCTTTTGCTAATAGAGCTATTTGAATTTTATTAGTTTATGATGTAAAGAGGACATTATTTAAATGTATTCAAAAATTAAATGCAGTATCCATTATATATGCATGCATTTAAGACACTCAAATATGGATATGTCATAAATGTATCCGCATATAAAGGATACACATGCACACACATACACACAAACATTATTCTACATATCCATGTCCATCTGTTCTTTTCTACCTTCTTGAAACCTTGTCTGATTAAAATATTTCACTTACATATTCCTGAATATGTCCATAGGTACATGCACATACATATATACATACATAAAACAATAAATTTCATGTTAATGGAAATATTTGTAAACAAAATAGAATTTACTGAAATTTTAGCAGGTAGATGAAGAAGGTTTATAAATTTTTGCTTTTATTCTTTCCCAAAAACAACCTCTACACAACCATTAATCATAATTCCCCTTCTCTTTAGATCATTTTTATAATGTATTTTTACCAAAATTTGATAAAAAAACACATTTAAGAACTGCTTGATATTTACTACATTGGCATGCTAATATCCCTAAAAACAACACTCATCCTTCAGTGTGGGTTATGTACTGATAATTTCTATTCTATTCTTTTTTCATTTTTTCCTTAGTAGGTTACCATCCATTAATTAATTCTGTGGCCCACTAATGGGATGTGTCCTACAGTTTGAAAAGCACCACACCAGGCTGTCCCGCAGACTGACCATTATAACTCCTATTTCATTTATCCTTTAGCTTTTATAGCTGCTCTTTTCCTTACATGACTATGCATAAATCCTACCTGTGACTTCAAAGTCTTGATCCCACTCCCTGGTGGCTTTATCAAAGCCTCATCTCAGCAAGATTACAAAGGCTTTCTCATACCAGCTGCTAAGAAGATAACATATTCTCTTTATCCTCATACATTAAAAATATTCCCATGGGCAGACACTTAGTTAATAAAATGCTTTATACTTAAAAAAAATTACTTCAAATCCATCCACCCAGATCCTGATTTGAATGCTATTTCTTAAGGCAGATGTATTTTATCATATCATTTCAAACTCAAAATGAGAAACAAGTGCAAAGAAAATCTAAGGCTTTTAAAAATAACCAGAGCTTGAGCAATCAAGGGATTTAGAGAAAAAAACGAAGTCAAAAAATCATTTCTAAGACATAACATAATTTGATTCTTAAAAGATGGAGAAATCAAGCAAACTGTGGGTAGATGCTTCCAAATCTTTCCACTAAAGAAGTAAGAGAACAGATTTAACTGTGAAGCAACCATGTTTCTAGAAAGACATGTCATAAGCCATACTTGTTATAGGAAGCATGTCTCCTTTTCTCAGTTTCACTTGTATTTAAATATCAAGTTTACCTAGTGAGCCTCCAAACAACTGATAACACACTATCATAGCAAAAGGTAGACCGTTCCATTTGGAATTGTGGATGTATTCAGGGAAGCCAGCATTTTATGGAAGGTGTATTCTACTACCTGTGCCACTGAAGCAGGATCTGTATCCTTTCAGGTTCATGCTTCTGATCTACTCAGATGTTTTATTCAGCAATGAACTAATTTATTTATGTCTGTTCTTTTGATACTAAGTGACTGTCAGAATCTTGCGGCCACATCACTGGTTTATACATCTTTTATGATTTCACAAAGTTTCCTTAGTAAACTTCAGACTCAGTACTCACGAAACAGCATGGCACTTGCCTCAGAGAACATCTTTATTACCAATATTTTAAAGGTGGTATTTTGTATTTATAAATGACTTTCTGCTTCAAATATATTCACACAGAGAGAGAGATGGAGAGAGAGATGGAGACACACACACACACACACACACACACACACACAGAGAGAGAGAGAGAACATGACAATACTTAAAAGTTCATCCTGGGTTGGTTCCATAATTTGGCCCCTGTGAATTGTGCTGCTATGCTGCTAGGTGTCCATCAACAGATGAATGGATCACAAATTTATAGGAAATGCATACAATGGAATTCTACTCAAGTACAAAATAACATCATTTACAAGAAAATGGAAGGACCTGGAGAACATAATGTTAAGTGAGATAAGCCAATCACAGAAAGAGAAGGGTCATATGTCTTCTCTAATATGCACAAGCTAGGGAGCAATGAGGATACAAAAGGGCCTCCAGACAACAGTGGAAAAGCCTCAGTGAAGACAGGGAACTGAACTAAGGGAAGGGGAAGGGGAAGAATCAAGTTCATTAATGGAATTTCTACCATCGACCATATTTACATATGAGAATATACCAATGTCAATCTCAGTACTCTGTGTTGGAGGAGGGAAGGGGGGCACCAAGTGCTATGTGCATGTATGTTAATGTCAATTTGATATCCATCGTGATGTGAGACTATAATGCACCAATAAAAGCACATTAAAAATAAATAAATAAAAGTTCATCCTGAGCTTTGCAAGGGATGTGAAGGAAATGTAGGAACTAAACCTTATTCTCAAGACCACACAGTCTCGCCAATGCGAAACTCTAATCACCAGGGCCAGTAAATGATGCTAAGTGCCCTAGGATCCTGTGTCTGTTTATCTTACAACCACAGTGAGAAGTGGTTTAGTTTTGATGGGTAAGAGATGAGGTTGTGAAGTGATTTCACTCACACTCTGGCTGAGGGACCTTGACAAGTTACCTTCCTAAACCTGGTAATTTTTCCATCTTGAAAATAGAGATAATAATGGTATTGACTCACAGCATTTTGGTGATTAATAAGATGTATTGCAAAGAAATGAGATGCATAGCAAATACTTGGCAAAATGTGTATGATGAGAGAATTTTGCTACTTTTCCACAACAACCTATCTTGCCTTATAAGATTTATCTTTACTTCAAAATTAAGCTTTCAAATCACTTTCGGAGGGAAGCCTTCACCTTACAAATATTCTTCTATTCTTGATGCTCCCCAAAATATATTTTACTTGTGTCTATTAGTACTTTCTTTTTGTATTGTAATTAAGAATGTATCTATCCCTTCAAATAGACTGAGCTCCTTAAAAGTACAACTAGTGTCTTAGGGAATGTTACATTTTTAGCCGTTACCACAGCACCTGACTGATCACAGGCAACTCTTATTCCTCCCGATTAAATAAATGAGTGACGGTTGTGTTAGCATGATCTCTTATTCTAAATGTTAAAAAACATGATAATAATGACCTCTCATCACGGATCATGTTATTATCTAGTTGCTCAGATGAACATCTTAAAATATTATTAATTGAAGGTTCTAACGTACCAGTGCTGATGTTTATGAATCATGATTTTATCTGTAAGCAGAACAGTGTGATCCATTGAGAAGGATGTACTCAGCATGTTTATGAAGTACCGTGACACACTACCAACATACTTCTGAAATCTAAAAATTGAATTCTTACTGATATTGTGACACAAATGAAAGATACAGGCAAATTAGTCATCATCAGATGGATAAAAATGAATAGTTGTTGTAATTTTTCATTTTTATTTGCAAGAGTTATGGGATTAACCACAACACTGAAAAGGGCCATCCTATTATATTACCTCTTACATCAGGGAGTTCCTAACTCCCTTTGAATTCAAACAGTAGTCAAAGAAGAATCAACGTAATTCATCAGGATCTTTAAAACAAAGATTCTGAGCAGAATGTTCCAAAGAAACCTTGACTCATAAAGTCAATGTACCAACCCAAACTACTCTCTGGGTGAGAAATATGATAAGGAATAAGCTCCCATAGAGTGACCACACTGCAGAAATTATCAGCATAAAATAGGAAACAGAAGGGACTTTGGAAAAATGAGGAGGGAGACCAGTAGAATAGTGGAAGGGGATTGGGGGAGGGTGGTGGGGAGAGGTAAAAGGAAAATTGATGAAGGAAACAGTAAAATAATGCTACATCCATATATGAAGATATCATTACCAATCTCACTAACATGTACATGGAGAGGGAGAGCGGTGTGCATGTATGTTTGTATCACATTGAATCTCGCTATGATGTATGATTGCAATGTACCAATAAAAGTATATAAAAAGGAACATACACAAAGGTTAACTTATTTTAGTAAGTATTCTGTATATGATAATAAAAGGAAGATTTTCATTACTTTGCTTTCTCCTCCCTTACATCACTGGCCTATGGCTTGTTTGCACTCTTTAAATGTAAGAACTCACACCACGAGGTAATTACATGAGAATCTTCTTGACTAAAGTATAGGCCTGCATAAGAATCCCTAAGTCTTTGTTTTTGTAACCAGTGCCTCACATAGTACCTGACATATAATAATAGATCCTCAATAAATTATTGTAGTTGACACTACTTAAACATTGGCAGCAACAAATATTCTCTAGATTTACAATCCAATAAGTTTTGGGAAGATGCCTTAGGAACTAAAACTGAATAAACCATTTGTCTGGGTACCATGTTGCTCAAAAAAACAGGTGGCCTTCAGCAGGTGGTGCTTGGTTGGGAAAGGTTTCTTAAAATATTCCACTGCCAATAAAATGTTCTCAACAATTTATTGAGTGGTAACTTGACCTCAGCGTGTGATGCAGCTCATAAGAGTACACAGTGACTCTGCTGCGAATGTTTTACCGTTTAGAGAAACACATCTCTTTCACGTTAAATGCTGCACCTTCAAGCCATAATCTCCATTAGTCTCTGTTTCTGTTACACTGTTAAATTGTCTAGCCAGCTTTCCTGGACTTCTCTAAGGAAACTATTCAGTTGGAGAATATCTTTCCACTGGAGACCAGTAAAAAGCTGAACTTTAGATCAAGCTGTTGACATGGCAACACAAGCACTCACTATTCAAAAGAAGTTGACAAAGGTAGACCAGATGATTGTAAGTGGCACTTATGAGATACTGTTCTCAGCATAGCAGCCTATCATGTTTTTCTGCCACTAAATTATCCACTTCAGGCTTATAAACAATTAGATATATATTTATTGAAAATAACATGTAAAATGAAAGAAAAATGTATTGAAATTCTTAATGATGATAAGTATATTCCTTATTTTCCCTCTCAAGAGTTGGTAATATTTAACTTAAGCATGAAAAGAAAAATTAAGGCTCAATGGTACATTTACATTTTTCACATGGACAAATTTAAGATATGCTAGAGTCAGATATGCAAATCAATAGTAGAATAACCTTCCCAACAGTACCATTAGATAAATGAGGCTTTGGGGGTTCTCTGTGCATTTCTTAAAATTGGAAAACTCATTTTAAAAGAATATTCAGTAGTCACTCATCTTAACTTAAAAGAAGGCCACTACTTACAGGAAGAATATCCTAATATGATATCAGAGTAAGTAAGGACACAAAATTAGGACCATTCTATATTATTCACACCTATTCATTGCTTATTTGAAGGACATGTTTGGGGATTTATATATTAGAGAGCATGATGGAGAAATATATTCCATCATAGATTTATATACTAGAAAGTGTGATGGATTAAAAGAATAGAGAATAAAGAAAGATGGGCCAGATAAAGAAGATATAAAAACATCAATACTGACAGAGATGGGAAAATAATAATAAATACTTGCTTGATTGTCCTAAGACTAGTTGTGTCATAAAAGGGAACAAATTAGAAGACTTTGAGATCCCTTTATGCTCTTGAAACTAAATCAAAATTCTTAATGTTCATGTTTAGAAACATATAACGTTCACCCTCTGGAAAAAAAGAAACCCAGATAATTGGATAAAGGCAGAAGTGGTGGTTCAAGTGAACACTCCAGAATACAATAGCAATTATAGGATAACAAAATTTGAGTCTAACAGTCAGATCATAGAAAAGTCAAATCAAGGCACCAACATAAAATGGGACTATTGTAGTCCAAATGTACTATGAAGTGGATTTCTGGGTTAGCAGAGTCAGAATACCCTTTCAGAGAAAGGCAGATCTCAAGCTATTCCTATGGTGTATTCTCAGCCTCATCTCCTCTGTCTCCTACCAACCTCATGCCAAAGCCCATCAATCCCGATACTATTTTCCATGAATTCCGTGTTCTTTGTTGCATCTCTGTGCCTTTGTTCTGTGCTCAATCTAGCAATTCCTCCCTGAACCCCACCCTCTGGTAATTACTCTTACCCATTTTACAAGAAAGAGATTTTATCCCACCTCTCTTATTCCACCACTCTCTGTGAAAACTTCCTCCATTTATACCCAAAAGAAGTTATTCTTTTATTCTCCACAGCTCTCTGGGTATGATCATAAATATTTCATCACACTGAATCACAATTATTTTCCCTAGTCTTCCCCCACCTTCTTTTTAACAGGGGGTTTCTCTGAGGACAATGATCACATCTTTGTCTCTGAGCTCAATGCATGGCTATAAAGTAAAAAAAAATAATAGGGTTTGACTATATCAAATTTCGGAATACCAAAATATTTGGTAAATGCCTAGAAATAATGCCATCAATGTAATGTGAATGTACACCTGTGTGCACCTGTGATCTGTGCACCTGAATGTGATTCAAGGTCCAACTAGAGTTCCCTTCCTACCTGGGTCTTTTGGTTTGGATGTGGAATGTCTCTCAAAGTCTCATGTGGCCCCAATGTAGCAATGTCAGAGGTGGAGCTTTTGGGAAGTGATTGGATCAATAGGGCTCTGGCCCCATCAGTAGATTTATCCATTTATGCCAAATGGACTACTGGGAGGTGGTAGAAACTGTAGGTAGGTAGAACAGGGTTGGATGAAGTAGGTAACTGTGGGCATGGCCTTGGGGACTATATCCTGTCCCGGATCCCTTCCTTTCTCTCTGCTTCCCAGATGACATGAGCTAATCGGCTTTCCTCTGCCATGTCCTTCTGCCATGATATTTTTGCCTTGGAACCAGCTGACCATGGACTGAATCTTCTGAAACCATAAGCCACAACAATTTTTTCCTCCTCTAAGTTGTTCTTGTCAGGTATTTTGGTCACAGTGACAGAAACATGACTAACACTCTGAGAACATCAGCCCCTACCTGATTATAGGAGCCTCTCTGGATCTCTTCCTGAAGCCTTCACAATCAATACAAACTGAGGATAACTTCTTGAAACTCTAGGTGGGAGGTGCAGGCCATCACACCACAGCTATTTCTGGGCAGACCCCACTGCTTTCCTGTTCCAAGAACTCCCACACCACACTCTGGACCTCCATTCACCTTGAAATGATTCATGACTGAAAGTACACATTTGGATGCCCCACTTTGTAATCACCATCTTCTATCTTTTCTACTCTCCTGCTCAATTACTTCCAAAATGTTAGTTCTTCCTCTGCATCAAGATGACTCATTTCATCCCCATATTTGCCCCAAATCCACTTCTCCTTTCCTTATCTAAATTAGAGTCATCAACTGCCTTCTGCCCCAAGTCTCTCAGAAGTACCCACATGATAAACTCCAATTCTAGGAGATTTTCTTTCCACTTATCACTATTTGGGGGGGGTGTTACTGGGGATTGAACCCAGGGACATTCTATCTCTGAACCATACCCTCAGCCCTATTTTATTTTAATTTTGAAACAGGGTCTCACTAAGTTGCTGAGACTAGCCTCAAACCTGCAATCCACCTGTCTCAGCCTCCCAAGTACTGGGATTACAGGTGTGAGCCACCACACCCAGATTTATTTAGGTTGCATCCTGAGCTCTATATGCTAGGTACCAAAGATAGGTATCTTTCTATCTCTGCCTTCTAAGTACTGGGATTAGAGACCACCATGCCCAGCACTAGCTACTATCTTAAAATCCATATCTAGTAGTGTATTTCAATTTCCATCCTATATTGTAACTAATTATTTTGAAAAGTTTGACAGTCTTTACCACTTTCTACTTCAAACAGCATCTTCCTATGACTGCTGTAATATTGTTCTTAGTGTTTTTTTTTTCCTATTTGTGCTGAACTCAGACCTCCCTACTAGGCTCTAGGTTATAACCATTAGGATATCTTGAAATCACTTCAAATTCAAGCTCAAAACTGAAATTATCATCACCCATTAAAAAAATCCAACAAATTCTTCTCCTGGGATCTGCACCTCAGGAAACAGCACCACCATGCACTAGTTGACACCCTTCCCTCTTCTGCTTTCTCACGTCTGTTTAAAGCCTCAGTCCTATAGAATCCTTAACGTCCTTGAATTCATCACTTCTCTCCATCATCATTTCTGCTACCTTCATTTAGACATAATCATTTCTGCCCCATGTCATTAAAATGACTTCCATCTGATCCTACTTTTTATAGATTATTTTAAAATGTTTATTTTCCATTTTTTACCTTAAAGATACTACTTCTTTAAGCAGGTCTTCCCTGACAACTCTACCTAAAGTAGGCACTTGCCATTATTCCCCATCAGAGCAGTCCTTTGATTTCCTTCATGGCACTTAGCACAACATATAATTATTGTACTTAAAAATGTATTGTTTGCTATCTCTCTCTTTTACTTGACTTGCAATGGCTTAAACCATACCAGTTTTATTTAGCTCTGCCTACTCCACATATAACAAGGAATATTTTACATAGCAGTTAATCAACAAATATACATTGGATAAATGAAAGAATAAATTAGTAAATCAATGCCTACTCCATTACAAACACTGAACTAATCAGAAGGAATACATACAGTAATACATTAAATAGAAACAGCCTCTGCCATCTCTGAACTCATAGGGTCTCTTTCTCCAATCTATTTTCTATTTTACATCCATAGAGATTTTTCTAAAATGTAAGCTTTCTCCCCCTTGCTTTGTGATTTCCAAATTTCTGTTGGCTTTTGATTTCCCATAGGTGAAGGCTAAAATTCATTAACAGGGCTAACGGGGACTTCTAATATCTAGCCATTATTTGCCTCCTCAGACTAATCTCTGGACATTCCCACACCCTCACCTTGAATTCATGCTTTAGTTTCTCTGGGAAACCACAGTTCTCTCTCACCTCTTGCCTTCATGCATGGGTTCCCCTCTTCCCGCTCTTCTACTCCAGCTTGCCCTAACCAGGGTGAATCTGTTAAGCTATTAGTTCCTCCAAGAAGAGTTTAAGAAGTAACCCCTTGACATCCCTGCTATCTTCTTCCAGAGAAGTTTCTACTTCCCTTATCATAGGACCAATTACCCTGAATTGAATATACAATTAAACTCTGGAAAGCTACTTCCTTCACCTTGTCGTCTTAAATCACAACATCTGGTGTCAAACCTAGCACAAAGCAGAAACTCAGTAAATGTTAGTTAATTCTCCCACTAGAAGTAGGACAATAAGTTACTGAATTAGTCCATGAAGGAAAAGATACCAGTTAGGTATGTGTAGACTTCATAAGGCAGCTGTAAATCCAAGTAGCAGCTGCCTTAGAGAAGAAATCTCCAAATGGTAGTAAACAAGTTGGCTAAGTTTTTTTTTTTGCTATTTATCTATTTAATGTCAACATGTGATGGTCTTTGATATGCCAATTTAGCTAGGCTGTAACCCCTAGTAATTCAATTAAGCACCAATCCAGTGTTGGTGTGAAGATATTTTATTTATGTAATTGAAGCCCATAACTAACTGACTTCAAGGAAGGAAATCATTCTGGATAATCAGGCGGATAATGCCTGGATAATCCATAAGTTGAGCAGTCTTAAAGCAGAGCTCAGGGTTCCCTGAAGAAAGAGAAATTTGGCCCATTTCCAAGAGTTTCAACCTGGCCTTCATGATGTTCTGCCTTACGGATTGTGGACCTTCCTAGCCAGCCCCCACAACTCTATACCCAACTCTTAGCAATGAATTACTTAATATGTATATATCGTAATAGTTCTGGTTTAGTTAAGCCCTGATATACATGTTTCCCTCTAGGTTAGTAAGGAATTTCCTAGGTCAAGGTAAGTTAGTAGAATATAAAAGTAAAATGGAAAAGACCCTGTATTATTAATATTTAGAAAAGGTTAAAGACAAACGTTATTGTTCATTGGCTTATTATTGTTTGTTATTTGAACTATCAGCTCAAAGAAAGGTAATCATTGTCATGGATTTTGGAAGATATAATTTGAGATGTTTCATGAAGATCTGTGAATTTAAAAAAAAACAAAACCTTAATAGGTTCTATTCTTGCTACTTGACATACTACTTAGCAATTAAACAGAATCCCTAATGGATATCATACAATAAAAATGTCTCCTGATAATCAAATTGATTTTTGATAATATTTTAACCTGATTAGATGATATCTGACTCTTACCATCTTAGACCCAGGAAAAATTTCATTTACTAAAAAATTTCATTTTTCATCTAAAAATACAGATTGTCCATCTGCTATAGTAGGTGGCTTAAAATACACACACACACACACACACACACACACACACACTTCCTTTGCTTTTCTTCTATCATCAGAAACTGAGCTGTCTCTTTGAGTTTCACTAGAGATGCACAGGTCACCAAATCCTAATGATCAAATGTCAGAACTGTCAACTTCTGCCAGGAGAATGGATTAAAAAACTCTTTGGACCAAAAACAAACTCAATACTCAATACTTTCCAAGAATTCCAGAGATGCCAGAATTTTGAAAAATGCTGCAGCAAGATGAACCAAAATGATTTTTCCCTCCTGTACATAACACAAATAGAAAGCAACATTGGTTGGAGTTGTGTTGAAGGAGCTGAAAGCAGGGGGATGATTGTTTTGAGTAGGTTATAATTACCATATATCGAGTTCTTTTATGAAAAAGTCATATTGGAAGGGTGGTGTATGGAGTAGGCACTCTACCTCACCCCATAGGCCTAATGTATTGTGAGGTTTCAAAGGTCTCTTCTCCTTCCTGCTAGTAATCTCCATTCTTCAATACACACACGCCTGCCTGGGGAACACGGGAGCCAGACATGTGGTTCTCAATGCCATGCAGGCACCCCCTGCATTTGGGAAAATGCTACAAAACAGGTCTCCTTTATTTGGGATCACTGTCTATTCAGATAAAGAGTTGTTAAGCAAATAAGCCTTGTTTTGAATGTTTTTCCTAGCATTGGGGTCGGGGGTGGGTTTAGAATGTTTGGTAAAGGATGTTAACTTTCACAGCAGTGCCATGGGCAGGCTCCCAGGGTCTTGTTCTCACTGTTTCCTCCATCTTCCACCCACCACAATCCCCCCTCCCTGTCCCTGCCACACCTACCCATAATCCAGTCACTTCCTAGTGCTAGAGAAACAAAGGAGCTGCAGCTTTCCTGCCAACTCTGTCCCAGCACTGAATTATCCTGTGTTACTAGAGTGGGGTATGGTAAAGAAAGCAGAGGATGTAGAATTATTATTATTATTTTCATTATAGTCTTATAGCATCTTTTTGTGTCTACTTCACACTGTGTTAAGCACTTAACATTCATTTTCTAGTTTAATACTAGAGTAACATTATGGATTAGGGTTATTATCCCTATTTCATAGAACTCTGCAGATACGGAATTGAAGAACATGTATTTGGAAGCTGGGAAATTTGGGACAAATTTCATCACTTCTTTGACTTAATTTTTTTTCCTTTTGACCCTTATGGCCATGCTTCTCAGCTCCTTCCTTTTGATTTCTACCCTGTTCCCAAAACATTCCAATTCAATCTGCTATGAGTCACTGAAAATTCTGAAAGTATAAGAACCAAGAGAAATCCTATGATACTGCAAGGTGAGAATGTTTATAGTTCTAGCCAATCCTTCACCTTGAAGTAACAGATCCTTTAGAAAAGATAGCATTGTTGCTCTTTACATAGAATCACATTATGCAAAATGACAATGTTCCACTCCTTAAGATTCATTTCTATTTAAAATGGGATTGTTATATCACTGTATTTCTTAGCAGTAACAAGATCCAAAAAGCTAGAAGGTTTATTTCTGCTTCTACTCTCTCTTCTCTATTGCCTCCTATATCCCAACACTCAAAAATATTTTGAATAAAGTAGCTAAAGTACCTATTGCTCATCAGTACATCAAGGGTCAAGTGAATTATTAAGTCAAAAGTGATGCTACCAATTGAATTCATAAATTCAATAGCAAATGAACAAAATACTATTGGATTTTAACTCACATGTTAGTGGTAATGCCTCACTTTTAACATTCTCTTCCACAAATGAAATACATTCCAAGCCATCATTCTGTTTTTTGTAACTTACTTCCAACTCATTTTCCATAAATATTTTAATCTATTTATTTTTCTGAAACCTTATATAAGTAGATTGAATGGTATCTGAAATGCCTGGAGCCATGTCTCTCAATTATGTGTTGTTCCATTTCTTCGTGTCCTATGAAGCCACATTTTTATATACTGGGGATTAAATCCAGGAGCATTATACTACCTCCAAGCTACATCCCTGACCCTTTTTAATGATTTATTTTGGAACAGGGTCTCACCGAGTTGCTGGGGGTCTCACTAAGTTGCTGAGACTGGCTTCAAACCTGTGATTCTCCTGTCTCAGCCTCCCAAGTACTAGAATTATAGGCAGGCATGTGCTACTGTGCCAGGATAGAAGCCACTCTAAAAGTACAAAGAATTGAAAGTCAGAATGGAGAAAGTTGGCAAATTTTATCAACCTTTACCTACTTAATAAAAAATGTCCCAGATCTTCAAAGCACTTTGGGACCACATTAATTGACTCTCTAGGCCAAGTCATCCCAGGTGGATGATTTTCTATTCTTGCCTCTCTGACTCTTAACCTAAGATTTGGAGCATTTGCACAGTCTTCTAAAAATAAAAAAAAATATCTGTTAACTGCAACATGGTCACAGGAAAGAGCATAGGATTTGGATCTAAAGGATTAAGATTTGAGTTTTATGACAACTTCCAGTTTCATTCTCCTGAGTACATGAAATGATTTTAGTCTCTATTTCTTGTCTAGACTATCAATAATAACTAATTTATAGGTGTTGTGAGGAGTAGAGTAATAGATGTGAAACTGTTTTTCAAGCTGTAAAGAAATCATTAAGTAGTATACTCGGATTAGTATGGTATCATTAAGATGTTTGCCCATACGTGACAATTTTATATCATTTTCTAGTCTTTCAAAACTTCATCGATGTAGTCAGGTCATCTTAGGTTTTTTAAACAATAAACTATTCTATTCACAATGACTGACATTTATAAAAATTTAAGAGGAAAACTAAACTGAGAACTGAAGACTATTCAAAATTGAATGGCTATGATTGACAAATTACTGTAGGTAATTCTATCTTTCTTCTAGGGAGAAGTTTGTGTGTGTGTGTGTGTGTGTGTGTGTGTGTGTGTGTGTGTGTAATAAAAACATTGAATTCCTACCTTAACTCCAAAATGCAAAACAACAAATAAAGCAATAATAAATCAAAATAATCAATCGTTACCCCAAAATGAGTAGAATGGGGAATGACAGGGCCAGAAATAATATAAATATTTATGTGGAAATATTTTTATTAACCAGGAAGAGGAAAAAGGAACATATTTAAAGGATATTAGTTGTGTTCACACTGTTTCTGTATGTGAATAACCAAATGCTCTCTGTTTATAAGTGACCTGAAATCATGAAATGAAAGCTAATTCTAAAATGTTAACATTTCATGCTATTTTCATTGCTCATAAAACCTTTTATTTACAACATATAAATGCATATATAATTCTTTCTATAAACATTTATTCTATCTTCTCACTCTAAATGAAAGGTGAAAAGTATTTAAGGACTATCAATTTGAAGGCATGTCATGCTATTAACCTTCTTGGGTTACTAATGAGGAACATCAAGTCACTTCACAAGGAGGTTACCTATTAATATGCCTGTGGTATCTAAGTCACCCTAACCCCATGGGACTGATATCCTCTACTTCACTCAGCTCTCAGCTGCCTATGGGTGTACAGGTGAAGGCTGATGACAGTGAATCAGGGTAACCTTTAAGAAAAAAAAAGAGAAGTCACAGAAGCATGTCAGGCAGCCTGAGGACTGTGTATCAAAGAGAGAAAGAGGTATTTGGGGACAGGGAAAAGGAGGGGGGAAACATCAGAAGCTGATAAGCACAAGAGTGCTTCTCCACTCTCTATCATTGTCTGTTACATGTCAAAGACTGTGCATTATCTCTGACTTTTGTCACAGCTCTTCAGGGACAATATAAGTTCCACTTTATAGTTAGAAAATAGATTCAAACAACTTAATAAGCATATGGTAATATACATATATTGTATTAATAATAGAATATATATATGTATAAACTTGACATGGTCACCAAGTGTTTGGGCTAGGATTCAAACACATGTCTGATCCTAACTGCCTTTTTTCCCCTTTTTCACTAAGACAAGTTGCCTCTCCTTTTGGGGGTTGCCTCTCCATTTTGAACAGATAAGGTTTTAGAGGTGTTTGATAATATTATATCCAGATGTCTCAGGAATGTCTTTATCTTGTACTGCCCAGACTCCTTTTCTCATGAAAATAGGAATTGAACTACAACTTAATAACTACACTAGTCTCTAAAAGAGAGCTCTGATAAAAGATTATTTGAAGGACAAATCAATTTCCAAGTTGGTGCCTCAAGAGCAATGGGATCAAGCAAAATTTAGGATGGGAGAGAGGGAGGGAGGGAGAGAGAGAGAGAGAGAGAGAATGAGAATGAGCAGGTTTATTAAGAAACCCCCAAGAGTCCTTAATACCACTTATCCACACAAAACCAGGAAGAGAATAATAAATAGGCATAGCTTTGTACCTCTTTAGGAAAAATAACCCTGTTTACTGATAGTATCAATATCTAGAGCCTGAAATGGCAATTCCTTTTCTTCTCCAGTGGGAGAGTCTATGAACAAAATAAGGGGCAGGTCTGGGAAGACAGGAATGTGATCACCCTTCCCTGCCAGGTGTACACTATAGACTTTATCTTCTCCTACATGGTATTGGTGATACCTCCCACTTCTCTGTCAGTTGCTCCAATCACATCCTTCTGCCTTATACTCAGTAGCAGAAAAGGCCCCAACAATAAAGGTCCTAGAGTGACAATTCTGGTTTTATTTCCCAGAATATAGAAAACTCTGCTGACCAGCCATATAGATGCTCCCCCTCTCATCTGCTGTGGCCTACATCAGCCTGTTCCTGCCTTTGAACTCCTTTCACCTAGACCTCATGTCTTATTCCATGTTCTGTCTGATTACTTCCAACTAGAACCCACATCTTAAGTGTTCCAAACCTTTCAACATCACCACACTGAGGACCAGCTTCCCAACACATGAAACTTTGGGACACACACACAAACCATATACAACTATAGTACCCCACATCCCGTACATAATTATGCTGCCCATTAGTGGACCTCTGTTCATGACTGCACAATCCTGTAGGTTTGTGTATGGAGCATGTGGGAGAAGAGGAACCAAGTAAATGGCTAAGTAGAAATTGAAGTAAGGTAAAGTGGACTTCCTGTTTAGTGACAATGCACAGGTGGTAGAATGTTCTGGATTTGCCATGAGAAAGTCTATGTGCCTGAGAATAGGACTGAACATAGACAAAGGGCTAGTTATATATAAAAAAAATGAAAAGAAAGAAAGAAGGAAGGAAGGAGGGAGGGAGGGAGGAAGGGAGGGAGGGAGGGAAGGAAGGAAGGATGGGAGGAAGGAAGGAAAGAAGGAAGGAAGGAAGGAAGGAAGGAAGGAAGGAAGGAAGGAAGGAGGGAAGGAAATTAGTTTTAGTGGGCTATTTCTAAGTGTATTTATTGAGGTTTTTGTCCATCCTCACCTGACTCCTTAGGGAGAAGAATATGCTGCATTGTTATGATAACAATTCAGGCTCAGACTGACTTCACTGAAAAAAATAAAAAAAGAACAAGGTTTCTAAACTTTTCTAGTAAGAATTCGTCAATTTTCTGCAATTTTTACCATGCCATTCCTGTAGCTTTTAACCTTTCACTGTCATATCAGCTAGTCATTAAGGGTTTGCTTGTTAACTATTCGCTCACCTAAAAGATACATGCTGGGTTAAATAAACCCTCAAGAAGAAAAAAGTAAAAAAAAAAAAAATAAGGCAGAGCACTATTAAATCTCCCATAAAATGAATGTTACCATTTAAAATAAATTTTGTATGCTTTGAAAGAATATAAAACAGAAATTCAAAAGGAGAAAGAAATTAGCATTGTAAAAAAAGGAACCATGACCGGGCGTGGTGGCGCACGCTTGTAATCCCAGTACTTTGGGAGGCAGAGACCGGATGATCCGGGTTCGCGGCCAGCCTCAACTCTCTCTCCCTGTCTCTCTCTCTCTCTCTCTCTCTCTCTCTCTCCTTAGTGAGGCCCTCCGCAACTTCGTGAGACCTGGTTTCAAAATAAAGTATAAAAAATAGGGCCGGGGGTGTAGCGCGGAGGTAGAACGCCCCTGCGTTCAATCCCCAGTACCGCAAAAAAAGAAAAAAAAAAAAGAAAAAGGAACCATGACCCAGTGACCTCCTTTGTCAATATTTTTTACCAAAATGCTTGACTATCATAAGTATTTGTACTTTAAAGCATATCCTAAATTGTATCCATGGGCATCCTGAAGCTACTTTTCACATTACTTGAAATTTCAATAATTAGAAATAGTTTAAATGTTGAGCAAATAGAATCATTAAATTTTTTCATGTAGAAATTTTTCATATGTTCATTCATTAACAAAATATTACATAATACACAGGACCCACCTCTGCATTAAGAGGTAGGATGCAAGGACCCTATAAAGAAAGAGTCCCTGTTCTTACAGGGTATGAGGATGTGTCAAGGAATGACCGGTACTTCAAGGGCAGTCCCTTGAGTTGCTGACAACAGGGATCCTGCCTTGTACTTTGTTTCTTATACCTCTTCCAGACCTATGCATACAAAATTCATCCTTGCTTTTTTGTTTGTAATGGTGCATAGTCCCAAAGCACACATAACCATGACTTTGAAGTTGCTTCAAAGTTTGATTTAAAAAATATTTTTAACAAATAAACCTCCTCCTCCTCCTCCTCTTTCTCCTTCTTTTTGGTACTGGGGATTGTACCCAGGGGCATTCTACCTCTGAGCTACACCCCCAGGCCTACTTTATTTTTTATTTTGAAACAGGGTCTCACTAAGTTATGGCATACTGTTGGCCTCACACCTGCCATCCAAATGGAACATTTTTATAACCTTTTATGTGCTTTGTATTTAGCAAATTCTTGCAAGGAACATTTAAATTAAATTGGAATTATTTATTTGTCACAGAGAGTAATGAAATCTATTAGAAAGATGGAGTTCTAAACAGGGGCACTCCCATCCACATCTACCTCAGGGAAGCCTATGAAGTTATATAAAAATATGTACCATAGACTTAGTCCCCTGCAAATGATTTTAAGCATGTTTACAGGGGTATTTTCTAAATCAGAATGTGTGTCTATTAAGAAAATTAAAGGGAAATATGTATGCGTTTTTATGTGGTTACATGTACTTTCTTTCCTAATCCTAAAAGCTTGGGAAATTAGGGTAATCTGGTAAATGCTTTTATCAATAAAAACCCTTATGCTGGAGCCTTGCAATCCGTTGCCTTATGGCAGAATTTTACACAGAAGCAGTGTATCTGCATTTTTCTTTCATCACTCACAGCATCAAGCAACCCCAAAATAAGGAGCTTGTGAAGTTCCTGCAAATCCACCTTATAAATTAACACATGCATAACACCAGAGAGAAGACTATCAGCTTGACAGTATCTAGTTATCACTTCTTTGAAAGCTGTAGGTGCATTCAATTAACACCCAATAAGAACATTATATTCAAAAATAACACAAAATCTACATGTGCTGAAGAACAAGGGAATTCATTATGATTAAAAGTTTGGTATAAATAATTATTGAAAAAATACTTCCTTTTGGTTTGAATGAGTTTGCTATCCACACACTCAGAAGGTGGAATTAACAAAAGGTGGTGGTAATTAATGCTCCAACATTTAAAAGTTTAAGAATTTAGATGAGAGATTTTTTTTCCATAATCTTTTCTGGTTTTCTCTTCCCTGCAGAATTCAAATTTAGGGCAGACTCAAGTTTCAAAGTTTCATAAAGTCTTAAGAACCTTGTTAGATGAAAGTTAAGTAAGACCCCTCTATACATACTATGCTTCAGTCCTAGGATCAGATCATCTTCTTTCTTTTTTTTTTTTTGCGGTACTGGGGATTGAACCCAGGGGCATTCTACCTCCGAGCTACACCCCCAGCCCTATTTTTTATCCTTTTATTTTGAAACCGGGTCTCACAAAGTTGCAGAGGACCTTACTAAGTAGCTGATGCTGGCCGCGAACCCGGATCCTACGGTCTCCGCCTCCCAAGTACTGGGATTACAAGCGTGCGCCACCACGCCCAGCTAGATCATCTTATTTCTAAGGGAGTTAAAGTGTCATCAAATCCACTGACTCACGAGTCTGGCAAGGGTGTATAATTGGCTGTTTACCGAAAAAATGAACAACTCTCTTTTGGCATAAATCTGCCCCTGGGACTTGGCTGTCTACTAAAAAACTACATTTCCTACAGCTCCATGAGCCTAGATGTACCTTCTGACCAATTTCTAGTCAATGGGATCTAAGAAAGGGATGTGTAACACTTTGCATCCTACCATATGTAAACAAAATATTTCCATGTCTCAGAGCAACAAGGAAAAAGAAGGTCAAATTCCCGAAAAGGAAATTGCTGCCACAAATACCAGGAACCTCAACATCAAACTGGCATGGGAGCAGGAAATAAATTATCTGTTTTAAACCACTAAAATTTAGGGATTTGTTTTTACAGTAGCTAATGTTATCCTAATAAGCAAAATGCTATAAAGCAGAGTCATGAAGGTAAAGACTTTAACTATAACTTTTTTTTTTTTACTGGTGTATTGTAATTATATATCATAGTGAGATTCAAAGTGATGCGAACATATATTCACACAGCACTTGGTTTTTAAAAAGATCGCTCTGTTGATTCTCATGCAGCCAACCCAGCACCTGTCTATGGTCCTGAATCTGAAAATCTCAACCTAGAAATGAGAGGAAATTGGTGCCCACAGAGGAAACTCACTTTTCAAGAATCATAGCTAACCAGTGGGAAAGTCAGAAAGATAATCAGGCCCCTTGATGATTTCCACCTAAAGGAAAATAAGAAGGCTGGACTTCATAGTAGAACTTGCAGGGTTTGTATTAGAAGCCAGCTCTGGTTAACACAATATGTGGTTATTTCATTGATAATCATCAGAAACTCACATTTTGTTAAGAATTGTAGGTAATATTTAATTCCATTTAACAACACTTTCACTGCAGTCCTGAGTAGGCTGTGCTAGGTAGCCTCACTTCTATCTCATGTGATCTTCCAAACAATGCTGTGAAACAGGTATTATGATAGCTGCTTTAGCTGGTAGACAATGGGAGCTCTAGATCCCACTGCTAATAAGAATCTGTATGTCCTTAAGGTCTGCATGGCCTCAAGCCCCACATATCCAACACTAACCAGCTTCTGATGCATTTGTGATACTGAAAAAGTCCTGAATGTGCATATTTAAAATGAACATATATTATAAACCATGCATAGCTGCATAATTCCTTTAGGTGTGTGAAGCATGTATGTGCAGGCTTGTACGTGTACTGATCCATGGCACAAACAATATGAACCCTTAGAGTACATCTTTGTGCACACGTTCACAGGGGAATGCATTCTCAGGCTATCAGAGTCCTGCTTGTCCAAGTCATTAAAGTTGCGGTGTTCCAGGGACTCAGAGTCCTTTATTAACCTTTTAGATGTAGCGCAGCATTAGCTTCCAAAGGCTACTTTGCAAGGTCTTAGAGGCACAAGAATGCAAACATGGTAGCATTGCACAGTGGGCAAGAGCCCGATGCTGTGGATCAACTTTTGGCACAGCCACTTACTAGATATGTGACCTTGGGAAAGTCATACAACTCTCAAGGCTTTAGTGTCTTCATTTGTAAAGAGGGATAATAAGAGTGCCTATTTCAAATGTACTGTTACAAGGTAGTAGTTATAGAAGCTGATATGGACTGGATGGTTCTATCTCTCCAAAACTCCTATTTTACAGCCAATAGTATTTGGAGGTATAGACTTTGGGAAGTTTTAGGTTATGAGGGTAGAGCCCTCCTGAATAGGATTAGTGTCCCTAGAAGAACATACATGAGAGATGATCTCTTTCTTCACCACGTGAGGATGCAGGGAGCTGGTGACCTACAACCCGGGAAGGGGGCCCTTACCAGCCACCTTAATCTTGGTTTTCTTAAGACTCCAGAACTGTGAGGAATAGACATCTGTTGTTTAAGCCACCCAATTCAAGACATTTTATTATAACAGCCTGAGCTGACTTAAAAAGCCTTGAAAAGTTCTAGCACATGGTAATCTGCTATACAGATATTTCTTTAAAAATACGATGAAAATACAGAGCATTCTCTTGACCAATGAAACCAAACACATTGAACAAGGCATACTATGCATTCCTAAAGTGATCTAAAGGAATCTAAAAATGTTAATGACTTAAATTTGAACACAAATATAAAGCCCAGTATTTTAAAGGGTATATTCCAAGTTGGGCATGATGGCACTTGTCTATAACCTCAGTACTTAGAAGGCTGAGACAGGAGGATTGCAGGTTTGCGGCCAGCCTCAGCAATTTAGCAAGACCCTCAGCAAATTAGTGAGACCTTCTTCCAAAATAAGACATTAAGAAGGACTAGGGGTATATCTCAGAGGTAGAATGCCCCTGGGTTCAATCCCCAGTACCAAAAACGAAAAAATGAAAAGGATATTCTACATAATAACTTGCGAAACTCTTACAAGGAAAATCCATAACCAATTAAGTTCAGAAATGTAAGACCCTGTCAGCCATAAAATGCAACACTCTACTCTGTTGTGGAGTTCTATATCCACCACCATGTTCACACTGAGATGACATTTCTCATGACCTCCTACACAGCCAGTGCATGAGCACAGCAAAAGAACAAATCAACAAATGCAAGACACAGAACCCCTCTGATGGACAACTTGAACTCAAAACAGAATCAACCCGACCAGAAGTTTCTTAGAACTGCACTGCAGTCAGCGATTCCTTCAGTGCGATTCCTTCCTCTTTTTCCCCCCCTGCACATTATAGATTTCAAATTTGCATTGTGGTCTGAAGGCTCTCTCTCTATAACATCTATTTCTCCCGTTTATCCTTCATAGGCTTTCACCATCCCACCCCAAACAAAATTAAAAACATTTATCCTGCTCAACTATTCCCATCTTGGAATTTACTTCCCTCAAGGACCTGAATTATCACAAGTTGGGCCAGAAATCTAAGAAAACAGATGGAAAGATGGATTTGTGGTATGACTTACTCAGTGCCAAGAAGACAAAGAACATACCTTCCTGCATGCTGAATGAGCCCTGCGGAATCCCTGGAAGAAAATGGTGGCCCAATGGCTAAAGATTTTATTAATGGTGACCTAGGGAAAATGTATTAGAATACTCGTAGTGTAGGCGCACAGGCACTTGATAGACATGATGGGAATAAACTCTACAACGATGAGTTTTCTGGCTACTGCTATGTTGGATTGATGTCCTACAGAAGGATAAGGAGAATCTCATGGTAATAAGAAGCATTTTAAGACTAAAGTATAAGAGCAAGAGAACCGTGGTGGCTTGCCAAGGAACGAGTACTCCCTCCAGTAAAAGTACACAGGCAGATGAGTACCAGGATGGAGACCTAACAATTAGAGTTGCTGAGATCCAGACATGTTTCAATGCTCAGCCAACGCAAGTCTGTGTTAGGGTCAAACTCCTGACGGAAAAAATGGGATCCTGGAACACAGATGAAGACATCTAGATGGATGCCTCTGAGGGTATTGGCTCTGCAGACCCCTTGAAATCTCAGAGTACTGAGGTAGCCCACTCTTACCTAGAAAGAGTTAGCACTTCTTTTATGCTTAAAAATGCTGTAAAGACAGTGAAATTTCAATGCAGAAATAGCAGACTGTCAGGCAGATAACAAACCAAGTCCTGGCATAACTCTGCCAGGGCCCTGTTGGGTCTGATGAGAGAGGAAAAAGATTATGCATGAAAAGAGCTGCAAGAATCAGACAGCATGCACTGGCAGGAACCTGAGAACTATCTCTAGGATTGAATTTTGAGGTTGCTGAAATGAGATGCTCACAATTCAAGACTGGATAATAAAGAATGTATTGACTTGGGAACATGAGGTTTCATCCCTTAGCAAGAATGTCAGGATTCAGGAGAAATTCACCTTAAGGTAGCTCTTAGAAGGCTAGAAAAAACAGTGGTCAATGCTGAATGGAATAGATGAGCTCAAGTTTGCTTGGAAGATGGTAGTGGAAGGAATAAAGAGACTGAGTGGGAATGAAATAATGGATACATGATGAGCAATCGGACAACCCATCAGAGAACTGTGTTCCATAGGAAGCCAAATAGATACACCAACCACTGTCAGAAATATGGCAGGAAAAGGAACATTAGCATCATAGAATTGTACAGTGCTGTCTCTCCTCTGTTGAAATGTTCTACAAAGGACGAATGGAGATGGACTTGTTAATATCGATGGGGATAATGTGTCCTAAATGATGGAGGCCATGGATGTTGAATAGCCAGGAAGCTAAAATTACCATAACTACCAAAATGGTTGGAGGATCAGTCAGGGGTTTAAATTAAAGAGAATCGTAGAGATAGTTAATAGATTTTGATGTTTCTATGACAAAATAGGCTGAAAATTCTCAAGGGTACATCTTAATATCTACAGCTCCCAAAAAGCAAGATCAGAGGGCTAAAGGGAATAGCTACAATAGAAAGTCACCATATATCGCTCATTTCCCAGATCTGAGCTCATTTGCAGATGTGGAAACATTTGACTGAAGAATTGGCTTAGTCTCTAGGAGTTAAAATCCTGCATTTTCCTGGTCCTTCCCAAAACGGGGCTTTCTACCATGTATTATATGTCTGTATAATAAGGAAAAGAAATGTTCATACATTTTAAGGAGTGTGACATGGGGTCTGAATTGACATTTATACCCAGAAAAACAAAACATCACTATGGCTTCTCTGGTAATGCGGAGACTTATGATAACCAGGTAATACGTGAAGTTCTTGCTCAAGTCCAGTTTCTGGTGGGCCCACTAGGCCCACGGACCCACTCAGAGGTGATCTCTCCAGTGTCTGGGTGCATAATTGGAACTGATATACTTAGCAGTTGGATTCACCCCCACACTGGGTCATTGGTCTTGGGAAAGACCAGGTAGAAACCTTTGAAGCTGCCCCGCTCCCCGCACACACACACACACACATGCTTCTGGTCAAAATTGTAATTTTTTAAAAATGCATTTTATCACAGTGATGAGAAACAGTTATGAGATTATTGCTACTATTAAAGTCTTAATGGTGGAGAGAGGTGTTGCACTCATATCTCTATCTAATTTTCTGGACTATTTCCTGTAGTAACCAGATGGAACCTAGAGAATGACTGTGAACTACCACAAGCTCAACCAAGTAGTAGCCTTCATCTCAGCTACTATGTTAGATGTGGCATTGCTAAGGTATTAGTAAGGCTTTGTTTATTTTTATATAGTTTTTGAAGCATAATTGATATATAAAGAACTGCACAAATTTAATGTGCACAATTTGATAAATTTGGACATATGCAAATATCTATGATACCATCACCCCAATCAAAGTAATAGATGTATCTAATACCTCCCAAAGTTTCTTTGTATCTCTTTGATTTTTTTTATTTTTTTTGTGGTAAGAACACCTAAACAATTTTGAATTGCATAAAACCATATATTATTCATTGTAGATCTGCTATGTTGTACAGTAGATCTCTAGAACTTATTCATCTGGTGTAACTGAAACTTTATACCCATTGAACAACAACCTTCCAACACTCCCTGGCAACTGCTATTTTAGTCTCTGTGTCTATGAGTTTGACTACTACAAAGGCCTCTTTAAATGTGGTATGCTGCCACTGATTTGGCAAATGTACTTTTTTTAAACAGAAAAGAGGCTAACAAACAGTTATCATTCACATAGAATGAACAATACTATTTACTTATAGTTGTGTTGCAGGCTGTGTAATTTCTCTTATCCTCTTTTATAATAAAGCTCAAAAAGACATGATTGTCTGGACATCCCACAGAACATCACTTTGATATATTTCATTAAACACCTAATTCAGATTCAACAGGAGAAGCAATACGTGGATAGCACAGCAAATGGCGTGGTAAGCCACAAGAGTTAAGATGATATAAGGACTCTCTACTTCAGAGCTTTCAAGAAGCCAATCCCATTTTGGTATCTGCTTCTCTGAGGTCTACAATAAAACTCGTAAGCACCATAATCCTTTTCGAGCACTACATTTGCTCTTTAGCATTTCCAAGACTGTGGGAAATATATGCAGTAAGAGAACTTTAACTTTAGTCCTAAGTCCCCAAGACATGTTTTAGCTCAGAACCTCTTTTTTTCAATAACCCCAGTGCAATGCCTCATTTATGTTAACACTGCTCCCCTGGGGTGGCTCTCACTCTTTCGTGAGAATTATCTTGTCTCCCCAGTTAGACTCTCTGGCTCCTGCCATCTCCCATCTGTTCTCTCTGAGTTCCATGTTCTCTACAAAGTACTTCCTAACTGTGGCTTCCCACAGGAATTATTTTCTGACTCCAATGGACATTTTCGTCTGCCTAGTTATTTGCCATTTTCTATTTTTAGACAACTTCTTATGGATGTAAGTGCAAATTCTCCAACTAGATTATAACCTTCTGGAGGGTAAAGCTTCTTTTACTTTTTTGGGGGGCTCTATTTTATCTTTCACAGGATAAAGCACCCAACACAAACAGATTCTTAACAAATAGTTAATTGATTGGTAGATTATAACATAATATTAATAAATTCACAATGATTTCAATATAAACTATACCACTGGTTCTTAAACATTAGTGTGCACCCAATTCACCTGAGAGCTTATAAAAATATCCATGGCTAAAACTCCAATCTCAAAGATTCTGACTCAGAAGTTTGGGGTGGGTCCTGAGAATTTTAATTTCTTAGTTCCCACTTGGCATGGGTACTGCTGTTTAAGGAACCCCACATTGAGAAACACCAAATTGCATCAATGAAAAAAGTCTCTTTGGCCATCCTTGTGTTAATGATCGTATTTTATCAAAGAAGCCTTATGACATACAATTTTCAGGTGACATTTAAAACTAGAAACATGCAGTTATCCGTCATTTAAAAGTCACATTCTTCATGAAACTGCTCATCTGCTTTGCCCATTTTCATGTACCAAAAATAGTTTTGTTCTTCCCATCACACCTATGGTAACTACATAATCAATTATCCAAATTAGGATACCCTTGTCCAGGAAAATGCTAAACTGGACAAAATGCTAGGACTACAGGACTGTCCCCCCACAAATCAGAACATATGGTCTCTATTTGTAGCTTTTCCTTTCTCAGTTCCTCCTGCCCTTGAATCTATTTCTTTCTTCATCAGTCACCAGCACAGCCATTCTTTGGATTTTCTATCCGAAGAAACAAATAGACAAGTCTCCATCCTTTATAACAGCCCACCTTCCTTTCTATCTGTGTAGCCATATTTATTCCCTTTCTCTCTTCTCCTCCTCAACTCTGTCTCATACGCATCCTTCCTTTTATTGGGACTTCTCAGAAGATAAACTGAGTAATAAAGCACAGAAATGAGATGAGAATCAAATATCACCTTCATTGTTAGTAAAATTATATTTGAGTATTTAGTTTGCACCCAGAGTGAGCACAGGCTTTCCTGCTTTCTCTGTAATGGGCACCTCCCCACACAGGGCAAGGCCATTGGAAGAGAGGAGAAGAGACTTGGGCTGCAGGAAGGCTGAGTAGAAAGAAAGAAATAGAAAAAATAGGGCTCAAGCAGGCTTACTTAGAAATCTCTCAGATTCACCGATCAATAGAGCATTCCTCCTGAACACTGGGATCTGAGGAGATGGAGAGAGATGTAAATACAACTTCCTCCTAGTACCTGTGCAGTTTCTATTTCTATAGACCAAGGCAAAATATAGAAAAGGGGTGATGGAAAATGATTGCATTTATATATTCCCATTTTTACTCCCATTCTCATTTCACCCATTACTTGCAACATGTTACATGCACACTCTAATCATTTGAAAACATGTGCATTGTTAACATGTACAACATGCTAGGATGAAACAACTAGGCAGGAACAGAGGGGACATCAACATTTATAACACCAATTTATAACATTTAGTGAGCAATTACAACCCGACAGACATTCTTTCACATGCTTTACATGCACTAATTCATTCAATCTTCACAACAACAGTGTATAATCAGAGGCACAGAGAGATTAGGTAACATCCCTGAAACTACACTGAGTGGCAGAGCCAAGACTTTATCAAGACCATTAGGCCCAAGATCACAGTTCTTAATCATCATGCCATATTAGTTAAAGATAGTATGTCTGCCCTCCAAAAATTTACAACCTAGTTGGAAACTATAGTAAAAAACAAAGTATCTACTAACTATTCCTAAGTGAATTCAGTGTACCTCTGCTCAGAGAGGAAAACATTCAGCTCAAGGGTCCCTAAATTCTTCCTGGATAACTGTGTCTACAGCTGGGTGCCAAACAGGGACTGAGGGGAGTCCACCAATGTGTTGTGAAGTTCAATGGGGAGTTAGGAGATGGGGTAGCAGGAAAGTAAAATAAGTCTAGTGAAAGAGAGATGCTCTTGTTTTGAAAGGTTAAAGGTAGAAATTTCCATGATGACCCTGCTATTGACTAAATTAGACATTGGCCATCAAAGCTGAGAAAGTTAAGGAAACACAAAATCAAAGTGTTAGTTGGATTTCAAATCATGTATTTGAAGGCTCAAGATGAAATAAAAAGGAAAATTGTAATACAGACTCTGAAGTCATAAAGAGAGGTCAGTATGTGTCATAGAAGTTGACAAGATACCATCAGTGCATAGTGTCAACTCCGAAAAGGAAATCGGGTGTTCAGTGGTAAGAGTGTGAAACTGGAAAAAATATATATGATAAGAAAATGCATAAAGGGGATTTCCAAGTTGTCAACATCAATATGAAAATATTTTTAAAATTATTAGTAATGAGGCATGCAAATTAAAACACTGACAAATCACAGAATATCCATTAGAATGACAACAAATCAGAAAAGTGGCTAAAACTGAGTGTAAGAAAAGTTATGAAGAGACTGAATTCCCATACACTGCTGAAAAGGTAAACTGACTCAGCTACTGGAAGAAAAACAACAACAACAAAAACCAAGCTGGCAGGAATGTGCCTGGTAATTATAGTGCCAGGCATCTATCCCAGAGAAATACTTGCACAAGTCCCACAGGGGGCAGCATTGATCACGACAGCATGGACTTAGAAACCACTTAGGTATCCATCATTAGAGACATGGAACTTAAAATATGGTAGAACGTTGCATATGTAAATAGCACTATTTGGTCTATAATGCTATATACATATTTAAAGTTATCAATTCCAATCTAAATAATATGTATGGGGAGGGGAAGGAGCGAGGTGGGATCCAGATGGAAACGCACCAAGTGCTATGTGCACGTATGTTTCTATCACTCAGAACCTCACTATGATATATAACTATAATGCACCAATAAAAGTATAAAAAGTGGTAGAACACAAGATAAACAGCAACCTAGATGTACCGCCTGAAATAACATTTTAAAACATAATGTTGAAAGAAAAGGGTGAGAACAACGTAATTATATAACAATTACATGCACTAAAGCCCCACATATACACAAAATATACCTTCAAGTTTTGTCTCTACTCTACCAAAATGGTGCTTATAAGTATCACCAGTGACCATCTGTGGCTAAGTGCTTCACCTCTACTTGGTGACCTGACAGCTTTCCATGCAGGTGATCAGCGCTCCTGCTTTCTCTAACTCCTCTCATATGTTTGGTGATCTCATCCAGGCCTGTGACTTTAATACCAGATGTGTCCTAATGACTTCCAAATTTGCATCTCCAGCTGCAACCATACATTGGGTATTTTTGTATGCCAGGAACTGTGCTATATACTTTAATATATTGCCCCTTTAAATTCTTAGACAAATTGACATCTGAGGAACCTGAGGTTTTGTCCAAGGTCAACTAACTAGTAAGTCTAAGCCAGCTCTGTGGATTCTAAAGCCCTTTCTCTGTATCTATGTCCTCTATGTATGTCCCATTATTATTCTGTACATTATTTATGCTAATTTTAAAATAGATAATGGCTCCATTTTTCCTTTTACAACTACTGTCATGTAATTGTTGTGACATATTTATTTCCAAGTGCTATTATAAACATTAACATGAAAAGGAGTGTGGCAGAACATTATTATTCCACGGATTTTCCCTTTTTAATAAGGTGAATGCTAGTAATTGGAAATGAGCTTAGAACATTATAAATCTTGTTTATACTGGAAGCTAAGCAATCTTCAGTGTGAAGAGTCCAGTACGTATTCTGGATGATTGCTTACTTGGTCTGATTTTAGCACAATCAAAAGACTACGGTTGATCAATATGTTTATTCCAATTTTTCCAATTTCTTTTGTGATAAATAGTCCTTTCCCCCAACTTGTTTGTGTGCTGTTTGTTCCCTTCTAAGCACCGAGAGAAACCATTTTGTATTCAATACAATAGCTTGTCAACGTTCATCTACCATGGGCCAGAGATTGACTGACAGGAAAGAACAAAAGGTGACAAATTGCTTTTAGTTTCAGCATGAGAGAAAGGAAAGAGAAAATGGATAAAGTCAAAGAGGCACAGAGGAATGAAGAAAACATCTCTAAAGAAAGAGGAATGGGGAAAATCAAGAGAGATACCCGAATCAAAAGATAAAGAAACAAGTTGGAAAATAAAGAGAGAGGGTTCAATATTTTATCCCTCCAAGTTAGATAAAAATCATCAAACTTGGTCACATGTAAAGGAGCCTAAGAGAACAGATGTGTGATCCTGAAACTAGAGAACTATTAGAAACAAATCCAATCCACTTTAGATACCTTACAAAAGGCAGCGAAGAGAGAAAGTCTCTAGTCTAAGCTGGAAATGCGAGCAGTAATAGGATTGAATTCAGAGGAAATCATTCTGTAATCCACCTCGTTCATTGATGGCATGGGCTTCCTCATCTGTGCCAGACCCTATGCTGAATGCATGGGAAACAAATCCTAATAAGACCTGGCCTTGCTCTCAAGGAATCCACAATCCTATTAGGATCTCACTAGTCCACAGACCATCATAACACACTGTGGTAACGCTGACAGAGAATATACAGAATGCGATGGAAGGAGACATTGAAGGGGACAGGGGCATGATGGCAGGAAACCTAAGACAGACTAAGGAAGAAGAGAGGGAGAGAGTGAATCAGTAATGCTTCTTAAAGGGGGGTGCTTAGGCCAAGAGGGTGTGGCGTCCCTTCTAGATAGCAGAGATGGAGCAAGCAAAGGCACAAGGATGAGTAAGAGAATGTCAGGTGCACCGAGGATGGGGCAATCATGTGATGGTTTGGGAGAGGGATGCTTCAGTAACATCTTTTTTTTTTTTTTTTTTTTTGCGGTACTGGGGATTGAACCCAAGGGCGTTCTACCTCCGCGCTACGCCCCCGGCCCTATTTTTTATACTTTATTTTGAAACCGGGTCTCACAAAGTTGCGAGGGCCTCACTAAGTAGAGAGAGAGAGAGAGAGAGACAGGGAGAGAGAGAGAGAGCTGAGGCTGGCCGCGAACCCGGATCCTCCGGTCTCCGCCTCCCAAAGTACTGGGATTACAAGCGTGCGCCACCACGCCCGGCCAGTAACATCTTAAGGAGCCACAAATATAATGTTCAGGAGCTTGGACTCCATCTCAAATACCAAAAGCCACCTTAAATACTTAAATCCTGGAACAGCATGTTTTGACACCGCAATGTAAAGATGAAATGAATAGTGATACCTTCATACATGGGCATAGCATGATTTCAATAGGGAGGAGTGGGTACTGGGTGGGACCTGAAGGGAAACACACCAAGACCTGTGTGCATATTTGTTTGTGTGATTTTGAACCTCATTATGATGTATAATTACAATGCACCAATAAAAGTATAAAAATAAATAAATTTAATTTTTTAAAAGAAGAAATGAGTATAGAGATAAGACTGGGGGAGAGGAAACTGTGACGCTGAAGTCAAGAAAGTCAGTTACAAGTTTGTGGCAGTAATCTAAATAAGAAACAGTGAAGGCCTGAACTAAGGTGGTAGCTATGGTAGTGGAGAAGAAGGGATATAGCCAAGAATAAAAAGATAAAAATTGCAAAACATGGTGACCATATGTGGAGATAGATTCAAGTGTGTTTGTACAACTTCCAGAGCATGCAGTGTGGATGACAGGACAATGGTTGGGGCACCACTCCCGAAGAGAATGAATGAGGAGAAGAAGCATGTGGGAATGGACAGAGGAAGGTGCTGAGTCAGCCTCAGAGATGAGAAGCTTGTGTTGCTCATGTTACATCCAAGTGACGATGCTCATCAGTGTGCAGATGCAGAGTTCATGAGAGATTATGGGTGGTGGATGAAGCCCACAGCATGAATGAGATCCTCTGGGGATAGTAGATAGAGTCAGAAATGAGGCTCCGTGAGGAGGGAACTTGTCAAATAGCAGCATTCAGGAAGCTAGCAGAAGAAAATGGAGGGACAAGAGACTAAGAAGAAACTGCCAAAACATGAGGAAAGAGAATAGAAGGAAGAGCAAGGGAAAAAAATAGAATCGAGAGAAGAGAGTATGGAACAGTGAGAAATCCTCCAGGAGGCAAATAAACAAAGATGGAGAAGTGTCCCTTGGATACAACAACAGCGAAGTAATTATGAGAAAAAATTCAGGCATAAAGGGACAAAAGTCGGACTGCAGTGGATTGAAGAGTGAATCGGGGATAGCGTGTTGCCTCCCCTACAAAATGCACAGCTTTGAAGAAATGGGGAAGGTGGTGTTTTCCTTTTGCTGCTACTGTCATTTTTCCTTGTTTTATTTGTAAGATTTGCACCTGAACAGGTGTCTATGCTATGAGCTAACAGCCAGTAGGAAACAACCAGAAAAGAAATGAGGTTCTAGGTGACTGAAGGAAGTGGGATCTAGAACACACTTGGGCAGATATCCCTTGATGTTCTGCAGAATGGCAGGAAGGAGGAGTGTGCATCTGTGTATGGCGATGGGTGTGGGGAGAAGTAGGAGAGAATTTCATCCTTAGGCTTGGCTGGAGAGTACCTAGTAGTGCAAACCTAATTCCCATAGGATGAATGTCCACTCCAGATGTCTAACACTGAAGTGTGTGGTCTCACTTTGCCTACCCAGGGCTGTGACACAGGATGCAAGCGGCACACCTTTCCAAATCCACGAGAGGACACTTCTTCTTCAGCCCGATGACTGTCTAGTTCCCAGCTATGTCTGTAAAACTAGAACAGTGTCTGGCTCATTGTGCTCAAAGAACATTTTAATTAATGAGCTGAAGCTCAGTAGTGGCAGCAGAGACAAGCAGCTGCTCAAGCTGTCCCTCTCTTTAAATTCTTCCCCCCTTCTACCAGGAAGAAGTGGTCTATTACAGCAACACATTTGTTACAGACTACTGCAGTCTGAAGACAAACTTTTGCTAGTGGTGGGAGCATTATTCCAGATATAAAAGACCCTGCTCGGATAAGGGAATGGCTCTTCAAAAGCCCACATCAGGAGAAAGATGACCTCTTTGCCCTCTGAGCCAGCCAGACCTGTCTGTGAGGCCAAAATAAGGAACATTAATTGCCAGTTTATAAAACAGTAGTTTTCAAACATCAAATCCCAAAATGTGATAACTAGCAAAACAAACTAAGTTTAAGACAGATAGATAAGCATGCATAACACACACACACACACACACACACACACACACACATACACACACACACACACATACACACACACACACACACACAGTTATCACTCATTATCTGTGGGGTTCTGGTTCCAGGACCCCTGATGGAGATCAAACTCTGAAGATACTCAAATCCCTTACATAAAATGGCATAGTATTTCACAACCTCCAGTATACTTTAAATGATCTCTTGAGTACCTAGAATAGTTAATATAATATAAATACTATATAAATAGTTGTTAGACTGTATTGTTTAGGGAATAATGACAAGAAAAAAGTATACATGTTCAGTATAGACACAATTTTTTATTTGAAGATAATGTTTACTTTGATTAAAAATATTAAGACAACTTCAAAACATCTGCAACAACAGGAAGCTATAAAAGCAGACTTAACAGATTTGATAAAAACAAGTAGCATAAAAGAAACAAAAATATATGAAAGATAAGTATAAAAACTCAGTTGAGGAGTTGATAACAAGTTAGATACAACTGAAGACAATTTACTGAATTGGAAGATAGATCAGAAAATTAACCAGAATGCAGCACAGTTGAAAAAAAAATTTTAAATATGGAGAATTAAGAGATATGGAGGATAAAGAGAAGAGCTAATGCACTTTAAATCAAAGTTACACAAGGGGATAGACTCAGAAGAGTGATGAAGACAGAGGCAAAATTTATTTTATGTTCATTTATTGGTGCATTGTAATTGTACATTTTGATATATGTCAGGGTATGAACATCATACATGCACACATTGCTTATTTAGCCCTCCCTCCAATCCCACCCTATTCCCTCCCCCTCCCCTCCCTTTCATGCTCTGGATAGTGATTGAGTCTTATAGGTTTGTATATGTACATCATGTGCTATAGTGTGTTTCCCTCCACCCCCCTCCCAACTCCCTCAGTTAGGTCACCTTCTTTGTCCATCTAAAGATTTCTTCTTCCCTTCTAAGTCCCTTCTAAGTCCCATTCTATCTAGCTCCCACAGATTAGGGGGGACATCCAACTTTTCACTCTTAATGACTTACTTATATCACTTAGCATAATGTTCTCTAGTTCTCTCCATTTCCCTGCAAATGATGTGATTTTGTTCTTCTTTGTGGCTGCGTAAAATTCCATTGTGTACATATCCCATAGTTTTGTGATCCATTCATCTGTTGATGGACACCTTGGCTGGTTCCAAAGTTTGGCAATTGTGAATTGTGCAGCTATAAACATAGATATACGTGCATTAGTCTGGTAGTTGAGTTTTAGTTCTTTGGGGTAGATGCCTAGAAGTGGTATTGCTGGGTCATACGGTAGGTTTTTTCCCATTCTTCTGAGGATCCTCCACACTGTTTTCCAAAGTGGTTGCACTAATTTGCAATTCCACCAACAGTATATTAGAGTTCCTACTTCTCCACATCCTCGCCAGCATTTGTTGTTGTTTGTGTTTTTAATGATTGCCATTCTAATTGGTGTTAGGTGAAATCTCAGGGTAGTTTTGATTTGCATCTCTCTGATTGCTAATGATGTTGAACATTTTTTCATACATTTATGGGCCATTTATATTTCTTCTCCTGTGAAGTGTCTATTTAGTTCACTTGCCCATTTTTTGATTGGGTTATTTGTTTTTTTAGTGGTGATTTTTTTAAGTTCTCTGTATATTCTAGATATGAGTCCTCTATCAGAGGAGTAGCTGGCAAAAATCTTCTCCCATTCTGTCAGCTCTCTGTTGAGGTTCTTGATTGTTTCCTTTGCTGCACAAAAACTCTTTAGTTTAATGCAATCCCACGTATTAATCCTCATTTTAGTTTCCTGTGCCTTTGGGGTCTTGTTGAGGAAG
>PVJS01009517.1:0-50166 GCA_004027185.1 Glis glis
GTTCAATACCCAGCACACACACACACACACACACACACACACACACACACACACACACACACACGTGCGCACAACTCAAAGGGCTGCTATGAGAAATAAATAAGTGCTACTTACCCTACATACAGGAGCTTAAGAAATGCTTATCCCCTCCCTTCCCTACATAATCAGTGCCTCTGCTGTCCCCTGTTTTACTACTGTTGCTCTTATTTTCTTCCTCTTTGGAGCCTGGGGTTGTGGCTTAGTAGCTGAGCACTTGTCTAGCATGCACACGTCCCTGGGTTTGATCCCCAGGACTGCAAAATTCAAAAAAGAGTTTTTTAAAGTATCAAATCTTGGTTCTTTCCTCACTTCTGCTACCAGCATGGCTGAACACAGGGCCATTTTCTTACACCCTCCCCCCATTTCTTAACCCACCAGGCTGTCTAGTCCTCGTAGAGCTGGACGCTGTGTTTCTGTTTGTTTGGTTGGTCTAACGTTGCAAGGGACCAGCCTGTGCCATCGATTCCTGCTAGTCCCGGATCTTCAAAGGGCGCCAGGTCTTCCCTGGCAGTGAAATTTTAAAATAACACCGCAGGCAAAGCACAGAAAGTCAGCTGAAACCAGTGCTCCCCAAGCCCTGCTGCCTGCTCACACCACAGCTCTGGCTTCTCTCAGGATTCTGTCTCCTTCAGGGCTGTTCATTTAGCCCTTAGTTTACTGCCAGCTCTGGTTTTTGCTGTCACCCTGGGATAAAAACTACAAAGATAGCAGTTCTTTTAAGGACAGACGGCATCTTTGAGATGCCTCAAGCTTATCTGTCGCAATTTTCATGGGGCCACGCACCAGCCCTCAGGCCTCTGTCCTGTTCTCACCCTCAGGATTGACTCTGTAGATTCCTAAAGTTCTGGACAAGTTGGCCTGGAGACTTGCCCTGCACGGACAAGGAGCCTCTGCTTTGCACTGAGATCCCAGTGGCCAGGCCCGGGGGCGGGGTGAGGAGCGCTTTCTTAACCCTCCTCAAGGCACGAGAGGAATTCCTGGGGCTCAGAGCTGTGGGTCAGGAACCAGGCTTCCTGCTTCTTGCTGTGTGCATGAGGATTTTAGCCAGGAAATCACAGCAGAGGGATCATTTATTCATTCATCCAATATTTATTGGGCATCTCCCTGTGGAAGGCACCCTGCTGAGGCTTTGGTTGACAGAAATGAGTAAGCCATAGTTCCTAATGGTCAAAGTCAAACACATGATCACAATGCGGTGTGATTTGCATCGTGAGAGGTCTGGGTCGAGGTCCGAGGATGGCAGAAGAAGGGACCCTCACACCATGGATGGTGAACGTGGCAGATGGGCCCTGGCATCGTGGAGGAGGTGATGTCTGCAGAGCCTTCAGCAATGAGGGGCTCAGCCACTGGAGACAAAGGCGCTTGGGGACACAGAAGAGACTGTTTGGTTTGAATCCCTCCAGAAGTAGGTCCAGAGACAAGGACTTGGGCGTAGCTATTCATCTGGGAGATGACCTTGAGAAACAGCAGCAGGGGGTGGAAGGATTGCGTGGTCATCCCACTGGCAGCTCTTGGAGGCAGTGTGGAGCTTGTCTGAGCCATGCTGGCAGAAAGGCAGAGAAGCTGGTGGGAAGTTGCTTGCAGGGATACCTCGGCTCACCCTGCCCTGTGTGCTACCTTAGCCAAAGAGAAACCACAGAAAGAGAGTCCTAGGTATTTGTAGCAGCAGTTAGTGTATACAGGTAAATGCAGCCAATGTCAGCAGGGTACCCACAGCCACTGCTACAGAGGACCAGAGGCGCTGAGGTGTAAGAGTACCATAAATTACAGACTGTTTATTCAAGTTGCAAGAGATAAAACTTAAAAGGAAAGTGGGAGCCACTGGGCAGGGTGGCACATGACTGTAATCCCAGTACTTGGGAGACTGGGACAGGAGGATCACGTTTTAAGGCCAACCTCAGCAACTTAATAAGACCCTCAGCAACTTAACAAGACCCTGTTTAAAAAAAAAGAAAACTTTAAAAGGGGCTGGGGATGTAGCTCAGAAGTAGAATGTCCCTGGGTTCCATTCCCAGTACCAAAAAATAAATAAAAATAAAAAATAAAGTGGGAGTCAAATTGTATACCTTGCTACGAAGTTGAATCTTTATTTGATAGGGGAATGCAGCAGAGCACCATCCATGGTCAGATGAGCCAAGTGTCTCACAAACACACAGGTTATGACCTGGGAAGGCAGAGGGACACGTAGACATCAGCCCTGCCAGCCGGATGGACCAATCAGTAGCACTTGCGGGGGCGTGAATGAATCGGAACCTCTGTGCTCCTAGGCAGAACAGATCCCCTACACTATTATAATAATGCTTTGTGCACGTCTGTATTTACCCAACCAGACGGTCAGGTTATGGATTGTGACTTCCTTCACCACCCTAAGCCCAGCACCTAGCAAAGGTCTAGCACAGGGCTGGGACTCAGAAAGTACTTGAGTGATGGATGACTAGGTTGGTAATACCCATAGCTCTACCAGAGCTATTTACTGTGCTTATGGCAGGCGTATCATTGAGGCAAAATGGCACTAGATTATCTTGTGCATGCATTTTGGAAGTGGACCAGAAAGGCGGTGTTGCCCGGCGGTGTTGCAGTCTTTTGGAACTCCTTCCCTACAAGCCCAGAGCTGCTCGCAGAAAGAGCTTCCTTCCCTTAGTGCGGCTCCAGCAAGACCTTTGTGGAACTTGGCCTAATTGTCAGTTCCATGGAAGCCATTTTGTCGCAGTCCCCATGGCATCAGAGGGGCCTGGACTTTCCCTCTGGCCTTGGCCAACTGAGTGGCCCGGCCCCCTCATTCCGCCTAGTCGGACCGCAGTTGCCTCTGGTTGCCAACCAGAGAAAGAGGCTATCATTGTCATTCAACAAGAGGACGACTTTCTGAAGTGGCTGTGTGACCTTTTCAGAAAATCCCCATGCAAAGGGGAAATATCCTGATGGTAAACAAGAGGAAAATAGAAGCCACTCGGTCACCAAGATCCTTTCTGGAACGGGGCCCCACACCCAGCGAGTCTGACACAGATCTCAAGGTGAGGAGAGTTAGTGAATAGGATTCCACTGCCATGGAGTCCGTGAAGGCCTCCAGAGGTCATGGAATCCATGCCCCTGCTGTCGGCACAACCCAACTGATTCATTCAACAGTGATACGCCAACAGTTTTAGGAAAGGAAATTCTTTATCTTTTTCCATTAGGGATCAAAAGATATTTGCAGGTAAGATGTCCTTCCTAGAAAAAATAGAAAGTATGCCTCGGAAAGGCATTTCATATCCAAAGAAACTGAGGAAGGGCCCTTGACCCCCAGTGCAGAAACTTTCTACAATCATTCATCAGGCATTCCTTGGGAGCCTACTTCACGGACCTCTACTTGGAGTCGGGGAAACAGCTCAACGAGATGCTTTTGCACCCCCATGAGGGGCTCAGAATCCAGCTGGGCAGAAATATTGGCATTTAATTTACTATAACCAAATGTCACCAATGCTACAATAAGGGCATGTTCAAATGCATCTTGAAGTCTGATCTAGGGTCCTTTTTAGCTTTTAAAAAAGTAGGTACAGCCAGGCGTGGTGGCGCACACTTGTAATCTCAGTACTTGGGAAGCTGAGACCTGAGGATCGCAGGTTTGCAGCCACCCTCAGCTACTTAGTGAGGCCTCCGCAACTTGGTGAAACCTGTTTCAAAATAAAGACTAAAAAATAGGGCTGGAGATGTATCTCGGAGGTGAATGCCCCTGGGTTCAATCCCTGGTACCACACACACACACAAAAAACATTATAGGTGCTAGGCTGGGCATGATGGTGCACACCTGTAATCCCAGTACATGGGAAGCTGAGACGTGAGGAAGAGCACAGGTCCGCAGCCAGCCCCAGCAACTTAGTGAGACCCTGTTTCAAAATAAAAAATAAAATAGGGCTAGGGGTGTGGCTCAGAAGTAGAATGTGCCTGGGTTCAATTCCTAGTACCAAAGAGAGAGAGAGAGAGAGAGAGAGAGAGAGAGAGAAAGAAAGAAAGAAAGAAAGAAAGAACGAAAGAAAGAAAAATAGGTGCTAGGGCTGATGACATAGCTCAGTATAGAGCACTTGCCTAGCATGTGTGAGGTCCTGTATTCAGTCCCCAGCACTGAAAAAAAAAAAGTGCTAATACTGAGACTGCAAATGCCCCTCTGTTTCTACCTTCTGCTTCCTATCTTGTGTCCACTAAGAAATGCATTCACTTGGGCAGACACTTAAGGACAATTGTGTAAAGCCCTGAATTTTATTGTAAAAACAGAAAACACGTGTTCCCATTTCACATTTGCAGTGTCAGGCTGGTATTTGTCCAAAGAGTTCAAAGGAGCTGGACTGAGGTCCATTTCCCTTTCTGCTGCTGTGACCTCAGAAACATGGTCACCGCGCTGAACATGCACGGAATCATCTGCTTTAAAGAAAGAAAAAAAAGGAAGAATAAAGAAAAAGAGAATGTTAGTATTTGTTGTTAAAAAACCACAATGCACAGTTAATATTTTTGAGTGGAGGGCTGATGTGCGTCCCTGGAACATGGAGGGCTGCCATTGCCAAAGTAATCAGTGGAGGTTAGAGTGTAATTTTTTGAGCAATAATGTCAGTGATGCCCTGAAAGTAAGATGCTGGTATACTACACTGGTTCTTATCATTCTAGAAAGAAAAATAAATGCAATCTCTAGTATCACACACACACAACAATGAAAACATGCACTAGTCCTACCAAATTCAGAAAGAGATCCTACCAGGAAGATAGATGTGTGTGTATGTGTGTGTGTGTGTGTGTGTGTGTGTGTGTGTGTGTGTAGTACTATGGATTGAACCCAGAGGTGTTCTTCCTCTGAGCTACACTCTAGCCCTTTTTATTTTTAGTTTTGAAACAGGGTCTCGCTAAGTTGCTGAGGCTGTCCTCCAACCTGCAATCCTCCTGTCTCACCTCCTAAATAGGCATGCACCACCACACTCAGCTAGGAAGTTAGATTTCTGAATAGTAAGACCCAAGGGGGGAAATGCCCCTAGAGATAGTGTGTCTGAATTCCACTAATGCTGCCACTGCTATTTCATGACTCTTTACTCAAGAATTGGATTTCTGAGCTGGGCGTGGTGGGGCATGCCTGTAATCCTAGTACTTGGGAGGCTGAGATAGGAGGATCACAGGTTTGAGGCCAGCCTCAGCATCTTGGTGAGACTCTAAGCAACTTAGTGAGACCCTATTTCAAAATAAAAGAGGGCTGGGGGTGTACCTCAGAGGTAGAATGCCCCTGGGTGTACTCCCCAGTACCCCCCCCCCCCACACAAAATGAATGAAGAAAGAAAGAATATGAATTGGACTTCTGAGGCAAAATAAACCTTTCCTCTTAAACAAAAAAAGAACTGGACTTAAGGGTGGGAGTCGGTGATGCGTTGCAGTGAGAGAGCCACTTTGCTTCTGGAGCCCAATCTCCTTCCGCTCCCCTCTTAGTAATGAGCTAATGTCCACTGCCGGGGCCATAGCCAGATGCTTGGAGGACTTGTTTTGACCAACACGTGAGATGCTCCAGTCTCCCACCTGCAAATCTCCACCTTCCCTATGAATCCCTATATTGATTGATGGCCATATGAATCAATGTGGAAGCAGCTGCCCCGTCTTTGTCTCACTGCTGCCACCCCCTTCTTATCACATTCAATGGTGATCACCTTCTCCCAGTTCTCTCTAGCTACACATCAGGCAGGGCTCAGCTGCCATCAGTACAAATCACTGCAGCTGTGTGAAGCAGCAAGGGATTCATATGTGCAATTAAGTGCTTGCACAGTTGTTGGAAGAGCAGGTACTTGGCTGGACTGTGCAGTATGGCGTCCATAGTAACTCTGCAGAATGAACTGCTGGGGTGTTGCAATATCTCTTGATCTGCAAGGTATGGAATCAGAAAGTCACCACTGGAACTATTGTACTCCAGGACATGCTGCTTTCAGGACAGTCACAGGATCAGAAAGCCACCACTGCCACATCTGCAGCAGAGATATGCTAGGTCAGATCCACACTAGCAAAACACGGTGTCCTGTACTCTGTCCCTTGATATCCCAAATGTAGAGCAGCGCACTGGGATGTTGCCGCAGGAACACTCTGTTTATGACACTTATGACTCTGCTCGCTTTTTTGTTTGGTTTGGTTTGGTTTGTTACTGGGGATTTAACCAAGGGGCATTCTACTTCCGAGCTATACCCTCAGCCTTTTAAATTTTTTATTTAAAAAAAGGGTCATGCTAAAGTTGCTGGGATCTCACTAAGTTGTTGAGGCTGGCCCCAAACCTGTGATCCTTCTATCTCAGTCTCCCAAAAACTGGGATTACAGGCATGCACCACCATACCCACCTTATGGCTATTTGCTGGAAGAAACAGCAGAAGCGGCCAGAAACCTGGCCTCTTCCTCACTTTTACCTTCCAAATCTTGCACAAGTGGATGTGTATGTCAGAACTCATGTTTGGAACTCTAACTGCAAGGGGGTCTGGGAAATGTAGTTTTTAGCTTTCCAGCCTCTCAGTACAGGAAGGCACACTAGAAGGGGAGTGGAATGAGACCAGCCGCATTATCAACCACATCCAGCATATCTTGAATAGCTGCTGACCTATGACCTTGTCATCTCCTACCTGGACCATTGCAATTTCCTCAGAACCGGTCTCTCTGCTCCTAGCTTCCCCCCTCTTCAACCTGTTCTCTCTGTTGAGTTTTCTTTCTAAAACACACCCTTGATCATGTCACTTCATGCTCCAAATCTTGTCACTCATAAGACTAAGGACCATTCTCCTTTCAAAGCTCTTAATCATCTGGTTCCAACCCACTGTCCCAGCTGCAAATCCTGCCACTTCACCACACCCCGAGCTTCACCCACTTGGGATGCTAAATGCTCTCTAGCCCCACCCTCACCCCGTCTTGTTCATGTGGTTCCCTTGGCTAGACTGCCCTGCTACTCTTTGTTTTTTATTTCTGATTCCTTGTCCAAATGTTACCACCACAAGGAAGTTTGCCCCATTTCCCACCCTTTCCCCACAGGCAGAAGAATGGACCTTCTGGCATTTTTTTATCCATCTCTATTGCCCCCGTTCATTTTATATGACATATGGTGTCTTGGTCAACATTTCCACAGCTGTAATCCAAAAAAATCGACCTCACAATTTAGAGGAAAAAAGATCTATTTGCTCATAGTTCTTGGAGATTTCAGGGTTCAGTTCGTATGAGGCCTGGTCTGTGGAGCTCAGGGCATGGTAGTGGGAAATGGAGAGAGGGAGAGCACAAGACTCTGCTCTCACATCATGGAGACCCGAAGCAGAGAGAGAGCAGGGGGAGGAGAGACCTTATATAATCCCAAGGTCACACCCTCAGGGACCCCTCCCTAGCAACCAGTCCAGCTTCCAACCTTGTTTCTGTGAGGGCTGAGGGACATTCTAAATCCAAACCATTACATAGAGTTATATATGTGTCCATCTTTCCAATGTGAAAGAGTGGATCTTGTTTCTGTTCATCTGTGTATCCCCAGCGCTTGACTCTTGGTAGATAATAAATATGTTAAATGAGTGAATGAATAAATAAATGAATGAATTGTCCTGGGTGTCAGGACACCCAGTCCCACTGGACTGGCCTTTCTCTGCAGCTTACTGACAGGCTAGGGCCCTTCTCATCGCCTTCGACCCTCTGGCTGTTACCCTGTCACCGTTCTTTGTTTCATAGCCCTGTTGTTTGAGAGGGATGTCTATGCCTGACCTCACTCCTGCACTGCGGTTCCCTGCACAGCCTGATCGCTCCACAGGAATCACCCCTATCAAGGACACCAGTTGTCTCCCACTCACTAACCACAATGGCAGTCTTCAGTGCTCACCCCTCCTAACCCTTTCCCTCACCTGGCTTTGTCAACCTGCCTTCCTTCTTGAATCTGATTGTTTCCTGGACTAACACTTGATTCTGTTTTAGTTTCTTTTTTGTTTTAACTTTTTTTGTTCATTTATTGGTGCACTGTAATTATACATTTTGATATATGTCAGGGTATGAATATCATACATGCACACATTGCACATTTAGCCCTCCCTTCAATCCCACCCTATTCCCTCCCCCTTCCCTAGTTTCTGAGACAGGGTATGGCTACATTGCCCTGGCGGGCCTCATACTCCTGGGTTCAAGTGACCCTCCTGCCTCAGCCTCCTGAGCAGCTGGGACTACAGGTGTGCGCCACCACACCCGGCACTAGCACTTTGATTTTAGGCCTCTTCACTTTACCAGGACAGAGTTCCTGTCCCCCGTTCTCTCCTGTTCTAGTTCCCTCAACACTCTGGGTGATCTCAAACCTGAGCTTATAGATGGGGTATGCTTCTGCACGCCAGGTGTTAGAATCTGGATAGGGAATGCCCCTCCCCCCAAAAAAGCTCTTGTGTTGGCAGTGCCGCAGGGTCAGAGGTGGGGTGAGGCTGGAGGAGGTGGTCGTCGGGCATGGCCTTGAGGACTGACCCTAGCTCGCTCACTCTCTGTCTCTGTCTCTGTCTGTCTCTCTCTCTTTCTGTGCTTCTGGCCTGCATGAGTTGAGCAGTTTTCCTCTGCCACACACCCTGCTACCATGATGTTTCTGCTTCGGAGCCAGGAGACTATGGTCTGAACCTCTGCAACCATGAACCAAATAAACCTTTGCTCCTCTAAGTTGTTCCTGTCAGGCATTTTGGTCACAGCAATGAAAAGCTGACTAATATACCAGGTGTACCTGATGAGCCACCTGCTGGGCCTGTCTATGTTGTCCCCAGGTACCTCCAGTTCAGGAGCTCAAAGCTGACCTCGGGCAGCACTGCAGGGACCTCCTACCTGGTCTCTCTGCTGCAGCTCTGCTCCCTTGCAGTGTGCACTGATGCTATACCTGCAATGACCTTGTTAAAACTGGCATTAGACCTCTCCCTCCTCCACTCAGTGGCTGCACACGCCACCAGAGGGAAAGCCCAAGTTTTTTTTTTTTTTTTTTTTTTTTTGCGGTACCGGGGATTGAACCCAGGGGCGTTCTACCTCCGCGCTACACCCCCGGCCCTATTTTTTTATACTTTATTTTGAAACCGGGTCTCACGAAGTTGCGGAGGGCCTCACTAGGGAGAGAGAGAGAGACAGGGAGAGAGAGAGACAGAAAGAGAGAGGAGAGAGAGAGAGAGAGAGAGAGAGAGAGAGAGAGAGAAAGCTGAGGCTGGCCACAAACCCAGATCCTCCGGTCTCCGCCTCCCAAAGTACTGGGATTACAATGTGCGCCACCACGCCCGGCTCCCAGGTTTTTACAGTGAGGCTGGACACAGTCTGGCCTGTGGTCTTCCCACCTCCTTCCTTATCTCTCTGCTCATGCACACGCTTCCTCTGGGTGCCTGCATGGCTTGGTCCCTCAATGGCTTCAGTTGTTCTCAATGTCACCTTCTCAGAGAGGTCTTCTCTGACTACCTTTGCAATATTACAACTTGCCTCAGCTTTACTGTTCTTCCTACTTTATTTATTATTATTATGGGTAGTAGTAGTAGTAGTATTGTTTGTGTGGTACTGGGGACTGAACCCAGGGGCATTCTACTTCTCAGCTATACCCCAGCCCTATTTTATTTTTTGTTTTGAAACAGGGCCTTGCCAAGTTGCCCAGGCTGGCCTCAAACCTGCAATCCTCCTGTCTCAACCTCCCAAGTACTGGGATTACAGGTATGTGACACCATGTCCGGCTTATTTTATTATTATTATTATTATTATTATTATTATTTTGAAGCACTGGGGATTGAACCCAGAGGCATTCTACCTCCAGGCTACACCCCCAGCCCTATTTTTTATTCTTTATTTTGAAACAGGTCTCACTAAGTTGCGGAGGGCCTCACTAAGTAGCTGAGGCTGGCTGTGAACCTGTGATCCTCCTGTCTCAGCCTCCCAAGTACTGGGATTACAAGCGTGCGCCGCCACACCCAGTTCTTATTTTATTATTTTAAAAAGAATTTTTTGGTGCATTGTAATTGGTACATTATAGTGAGATTCATAATGGTACATTCACATATGCACATATTATTTGATCTGTTTCCTTCCCCATACCTCCCCTTTTCCTCCCCTTCTACTTTATTTTTCTATTCCCTTCCCTGCTCTCTTTTTATTTTTAAAAACATACTGTATATTTTACTTGATTGTTTTTGTCTGACTCCCCACGAGAAGTAAGCTCACGAGGACAACCTTTGTGCCTGTTTTGTTCACTTCTTTTTTTCCAAGATGTTGAACAGTTGTTGGGGCATAGTAGGTGTTCAATAAGTACTTGAGGAATTAATGATCATCTCTACCCCAAATCTTCTGTCTCCTTTCTCAGCCCCATAATTGGATCAGTCCCTAAGACCCAGGGCTCTTACCTTCTAAGTACATCTTGATCTTTTCTTCTCCATCTACTTCGCCACCACCTAGACTCACACAGATAAACAGATATGCCAATTTGATTTCATTGCTTCCTATTTAAAACCCTTCTGATCTCCCCATTATGACAGAATTTTCCTCATGAACTGGCCCTGTCAGTCTCTCAATTTCAGCTCACACCACTGCCCTCTACCCCTCCAGCCATAGAGAACCCCTTGCTTCCATGCCACTGAATTTACCATCCATCTCATGTTGATTTGTGAGTTTTGCTCACCTGACATGTATTTTTCCTCTTCTTTACCTGACTAACTCTTCAGCAACCTTCAAGCCTCTCGGCTCTGACATCGTGTCCCGGACTAGCCCTTAAGTCTGAGTTAGCATGTTGGAGTCCTCCCACAGCATCCTGGATTACACATTTATGGCCCTTGACGGGTGCTTACCTCTCCATCAAATATGAGCTCCTTGAAGAAAGGAACCTTATGTCATTTATTTTTCAATCTTCAACGTGATACACAGAATCTGACACACAGTAGATGCCTGATAAATATTTGTTGGATAAAATAATAGATGGAAGACTGGATGAATAACCATAGTAGTAAATACTGAGATGAGGCTTGGCCTGGTACTGTTCCCAGAACCCTGCGTATAACAAGACTTAGAATCATCCTAATGAGGTGGGGAGTGAGGAGGATCCTAGAGGTTCTTAGTGGTCCAGTTATTTGCTCATAGTCACACAGTAAGTGGCAAAGATAGGATTCAGTGTCGGCCATCTGACTCCAGAGTGTGTTCCTAAGTACTGTGCTTACACTGGTGATGGGTGCATGAGTGTATGGACAGATAGATGGATGGGTGGATGGATGGATGGATGGGGGGTAGTGGATACAAGGGTATCAGAGAAACAAGAGAAGCAAAGGTAAGAATGTTCATATTATTTTATATGGCTTTTATGTCAGTAAATTTTACTACACTGGCAACTGATTCTTTCCTATAAAATACTCATCTCCTACAGTACATTTCAAATTAAAACTTCAACTATAGTTTTAAAAACACACTTTTATTCATTCTCAAATATGACCCTAATCTTCAGATTTTAGCTCAGCTGGACCCTACTTTCCTTGACATCTATCTTTAAATAATGAGATCCTAACATCGAAATGTGTATCCACATTCATGTGTTCATTCACCACACTTATTGAGTGTGTACACTGTGCCAGGCAGTGCTCATGACACCAGCGATACCACTAGTAGAATAAACACGCACGTATATAATACTATCATAGACATAGATGGGATCTTTGCAAGCCATGGGACATGGTGGTTAAGACCACAGGCTCTGGAGCCGCACTGCCTGGATCAAGTCCTAGCTCTGCCACTTTCTGGCTGTGGGACCTTGGTCTCTTCATCTATAAAATGAGCCTAACAGCTTGTGTCTAATGATGGTGGTATAAGGATTACATCGTTAATGCGTGCAAAGCGTATGGCGCAGTCTTTGGCAATACTCTAGTAAGCGCTGAATAAATATTAGCAATTTTATGCCTGGCAATCTTTCCTGGTAAGTTATTGCTGAATGATTGAGCTTCTTATGCGAGGCTGTTTTTCATTATAGAATAAAAAGAAATCTGGAGATCTGGAGGGGAACATGTCTTAAAGGGATACAAAGGAATTAATAGCATTTGTTGCCATAACAAAGCCCTTTCTGGGTCTTGAGTGGGCCTTTAAGGGCCTATGATTTACATTCGCGCTCCCTCACTCTCAGCGGGACAGGCTTTGGGAGAGCTATTTGTGCAAGAAGAACGAAGGTCAAGGGACTCCTTGTGTTGAAGGCCTTTCTCAAAATGAAAGATTTGGCTTCTGAGATTAATGTTCAGAGTGAACCCCTGCTATACTTAATTCCCTTTTCTGTGAACTCAGTACATTTTTAAAATTCAGTTAGGGGCCCTCCTATGGTGTGGCATGGAAACTGCCAACCCAGCCTCACTTCTAATAGATTTCTGAATGGCCTTCCTCATCCTATGGGCGCACGGCTGGTTCTGGGGTTAGCCGCTGGGCTTAATCCTTTGGATTAGTGTGTCCTAGAATAGCATTTCTTGAATTTGCAAATATTGGATCCAGGAGGGATTTAATATAAAAATTGAAAATGAATAGATTTTTTTAAGAAAAGCCTTCTATGAGTGTGGTCACTTTATGGAAAAGGGGAGGCTGTAGAATCTGTGGGGGATGAGAGGACTCTCTGGGTCAAGTTGTATATTCTGGATTAAAATAGGATTTAGCTTTTGAATAATTTCTATTGGGAAAATATCACCAGCTTCAATAAAAATCTTGGGCTCAGGTGGGTGATTTTATTTCATTTAGCAATAATTGTCTTGTTTCAGGTAAAATTAGGAGGAACGAGGGAAGCAGGTAGAAAGTAAAATCACTGAGGGGGGGTGTGGTGGCACATACTTGTAATCTCAGTACTTGGGAGGCTGAGACAGGAGGATTGCACGTTCGAGGACAGCCTCAGCAACTTAGTGAGGTCCTCAACAACCTAGCAAGACCCTGTTTCAAAACAAAAAATAAAAAGGGCTGGGGGTGTAGCTTGGAGGTAGAATGCCCCTGGATTCAATCCCCAGGAAAGAAAGAAAGAAAGAAAGAAAGAAAGAAAGAAAGAAAGAAAGAAAGAAAAGAAAGAAAGAAAGAGAAAGAAAGATCATTGAGAAGATATTGACATTATTTACCCTGGAAGGTCAGTTCCCATGAGAAATAAATAACAAAATTGTCCCCTACCCTACCCTATCCAACAAAGTCAGTCATTTATCATGACCTCATCACTGTCAAAAAGGATTGTTATACAGAGAAATAATGATAGCAACAATAATGCCAGCTATATAGCAATTACTATGTGCTGGGCACTGCCCTAAGCTCTTTGCATTCACTATGCTGTGCATTTAAGCCTCACACAGACCATTTTAGTGCATGGTCTAAGGTCTTTAAGAAAAATAGCTAACATGTATTAAAAACTTAGTGGGGCTGGGGATGCAGCTCAGTGGTACAGTGCTTGCTGAGCATGCACCAGGCCTTGGGTTCCATTTCCAGCACCACAAAAAGAAAAAAAAAAAGGTGGGTAAAAACCTAGTGTGTCCAGCACTGTGCTTTCATGTGTGTCATCTCATTTAATCGTCACGATGACCAGCTACTTAGGCACTGTCATCATAGCAAACCAAGGCCAGGATGCAGGCTGGGGGTGTGGCTCAGTGGTACAATGCTTGCCTAGCATGTGCTAGGCTCTGGGTTTAATCCCCAGCATTGCAAAAAAGAAATACACACACACACACACACACACACACACACACACACAACAAAACAGAAAAACAACTGTCAAATGCAAGCTATTTTTTTGTGGTGGCACTAGGGATTGAACCCAGAGGCATTCTACCTCCGAGCTACACCCCCACTCCTATTTTTTATTTGGAAACAGGGTCTCACTAAATTGCTGAGACTGGCTTTGAACCTGCGATCCTCCTGTCTCAACCTCCCAAGTACGGGGATTTATAGGCGTGTGCCACCCCACCCGGCTCAGGATGCAAACTTTGATTTCGCTGACTTCTAGCTCCAGCTCTCTATTTAGCTGTCCCTCTGCCTATTATAGATCTGGACACTTACTCTGCAGGGTCTGCGCGCCTCACCTCTCACCAGGCACACATCTCTGATGGGGTTTGTTGTGGGTTTCTATGCCTCCAGAATGAAAAGGGTCCAAACCCTCTTTGTAGAATCTCTTGGCCCTTTCCTCCAACACAACTAAGAGCTAAACCAATCTTCCAGAGCTCCTTGGTCCTGCTTCATAACTGCATATAGGAAAAGTAGCCATAGTTCTAGTAGCACAGAATAGTGAGAAGCGACAAAAACAAAAACAAAACAAAACAAAACCTGGTTCTGTTATTGAGTAGGAACTTCCAGCAGTTGCGGAGAACCTCAGTTTCCTAATCTGAGCAATGGGGTGATACAAATGATCTGTGCCTTTCCCATTTGTGTGTGTGTGTGTGTGTGTGTGTGTGTGTATGTGTGTGTGTGTTTTACTGGGGATTAAGTCCAGAGGCATTCTATACCCCCAGCCCTTTTTTTATTTTTTTGTTTTGAAATAGGGTCTCACTGGGATGCTGAGAGTCTACATTTGCTGAAGCTGGCCTTCAACTTGCTATCTTCCTGTCTCAGCCTCCCAAGTACTGAAATTACAGGCATGCCACCACGCCTGGTGCCTTACCCATTTTTACCTCACATAGTTGAGATGCTCGGAGATGATAGTTAATGTATCACTGGAAATGTTATGTACTTGGGTAGTTATTACTATCCTGGGGCTCTTCACAAAGGGTCAAGGCTTGCCCCTTTTGATGAAGGTGTCTTGGCATAACATTGTTTGAGCTAAGATTTACATGGGAAAGAATTCTTTGTGAGCCTTGGTGTAGGGTATTTTTCCAGGTACAAAGGGAAATGCCATTTCCAGAGTTCCTTCTTCTTCCCAGGACTCACACTGAGAACCCTCCTCTCATTTAACTCATAGAAATCCAGAGAGGTAGATACTATTTTACCAATGAGGAAACTGAAGCTCACCACAGTTAAGCAACCTGTCCAGTGTCTCACAGCCGAGAGGAAAAGGTGAGATTCAAACTCAGATCTCTGGGAACCAGCCTTCATGTTCTCTGCACTCACCCCAGAACGCTGCTTCATAGGCAGAAAGGAAAGAAGGAACAGAAAAGCAGGGGTCTGGAAAACTAGAGTGGCCAGGAGAATGGGGTTTGCCTGAGAATTATAATCATAGGGCTGGGAGGTGTAGCTCAGTGGCGGAGTGCTTGTCTAGCATACACAAGGCCCTGGGTTCCATCCCCAGCATGACACACACACACACACACACACACACACACACACACACACCATAATAATAACAAAAATAAATAGCTGTAGAAAAGAGATAATGAAAACCACCTTCTTTTGTCATTGTCTATCATGTATACCATCTATTTTAGTCAGGAACAGTCCCAGCTACTTGCAAGGCTAAGGCAGGAGGATTGCTTAAGCTCACAAATTTGAAACCAGTCTGGGCAACACAGTGAGACCTTGGGTCAAAAAAATAAGCCAGGTACAGTGGCACATACCTGTAATCTCAGTACTTTGGAGGCTGAGAAAGGAGGATTACAGGTTGGAGGCCAGCCTTATCAATTTAGTGAGACCCTGTTTCAAAATTAAAAGGGGGGAGGGGCTGGCAGTGTGGCTTGGAGGTAGAATACCACTGGGTTCAATCCCTGGTACTAAATCATCATCATCATCATCATCATCATCTATTTTGTCTTATTCCTAGGAAAGGCAATGGGAAGTAGAAAGAAGAATTATATCCTCTTTGGAGCTGGGCACAGTGGTGCACACCTGTATAAGCCCAGTACTTGGGAGACTGAGGAACCTGAGGACCATCTCAGGTTCAAGGGCAGCCTCAGCAATTTAGCAAGACCCTCAGTAACTTAGTGAGATCCTATTTCAAAATAAAAAAATAAAAAGGACTGGGGGTATAGCTTGGAGGTAGACTGCCCCAGGTTCAATCCTCAGTACCACAAAAAAAAAAAAAAAGAATTATGCCCACTTTGTAGGGGCCAATGGACAAAACCAAAAAGTAGAAGCGCAGGCAACATTTGAGAAAGTAATGGATTCAGCCCCCAGGAAGACTTGCTTCCTGGGCCCTGCACCTTCTCCAGGGCCACCTCACCTGCCTGCAGCTGCAGCTCACCTGGTCACACCGAGCACACTCTCACACTTGGTCAAGGTGAGCGCTGCAACTGAGCTACCTCCTACCTAGTTCACGCTCATTCTATTATATTCCTGGTCATTATTTCCTGGACTTTGGCCCCGGTGCTTCCTATTAAAAAAATCCCATTCTAAGTGGAAACATCTGTGAGCCAGAGCATGTCCCTCTTGAATCCTCCAGCTCAGAGGGTCCCTGATATCGACTCTTTTAAGGTCACAATCTAGATACTTCTGGAAAAGGAAATTTCAGGGTAATGTAGAGCTGAGTTTCCAAGTTGTCTTAAGATTGTGGAGCTCTTGTTCATGCCTGGAAATGTCAGTCGACTCAAGTTATATTGGAGAACCTGGGAATATTCCCATTGCCTGCGATTCCCGGTGCATGCTGGCCTGTATTGATAAGGAATTAATCTAAAACTCAGAAGATGTTGAATTGGTCAGGGTTAAATTTTGTAGCATAGAAAGATCAAAGGTCAAAAGGATCTAAAATATTTCAAAATTCTTGGCTGGCTTTAAGGAATCACTTTTCCTCAAGGTGGAAAATGCTGCTTTTAGATTTAACCAGACTAGGAGCTAGAGCTGGCCACACCATTCAGGGCAACCCTGGGCTAATTACTTAACCTCCGTGACCTCAGCATCTTCATCTGCAAAATGGGCACGAAATAACTCATAGGATCCATCCCTGAGGATCAGAATAGGTGTGTGTGTGTGTGTGTGTGTGTGTGTGTGTGTGTGTGTGTGAGAGAGAGAGAGAGAGAGAGAGAGGGAGAGAGAGAGAGAGAAAGAGAAAGTGGTTTTTAAGGTACAAAGGTAAGGGAAAAAGGGCCTCATTAATGTTAAGGGATTATGTTTCTTTGTTTAAATGTGAAGTTAAGTGCAGGATAAAGTGTGAAGACACTGATCACATTTTAGCTTTCAATAATCACTTTTTAATATTTGTGAGGAGTTTTAAGATCTCCCCCACTCTCCATTTCACACTGGCTTCCAAATAGCATTGCCATGATTTGTCCCGCCCTGGCTTCTGATTAGGCTAAGTGACTCTCCCAGGGTTAGAGAGCAGGTCTAAGCAAGTGCCTAAAGCCAAATCGATTAATCAATTAAGCACGTGTAGGCCATTGGTGGTTGGGTCTTGAGTTTCGTTCCTACTAGCGAACCTCAGGGAATGTAGAACACTCTTGTAACTTTATTTATTTTTTTGGGTGCTGGGGATTGAATCCAAGGAAATCGTACCTCCAAGCTATACCCCAGTCATTAACTAATTAATTAAGAAACAAGGTCTCATTAAATTGCTGAGGCTGGCCTCTAACCTGCTGTCCTCCTGTCTCAGCTTCCCAGGTGCTCCCCGCATCTCTTGTAACCTTTAAGTGAGAAGAAAACCAGCTGTACACCACTTTACAAAGACTTTATTTTCCATTGTATTTGAGATTGTCCACAACGAATATAAACTGTTTGCAAAAATCCCATCCTTAGACTCTTCCAGAAACGGGGGGGGGGGTGTTGTTAAACAACTTGTTCTTGGCCTCTCAGATACCGAGTGGATATGCCAGGTCTGGAACCCACTTCTAACTCTGACTGCATCGTCTCCTCTTCAGAAAAAAAAAATCCATAATATAAAATAACAACAAGAATGGTAGCTAGCACTGTGTGACAGGTACTCTTCTAAATTCTTTATGCGTGTTAACCCATGTAACCAGCAAAAAAATATTTTTGGAGCATTCTTTCACTAAAGTAGCCCAATGAGAAACAGTTGTTGTTTTTTTTCCCCCCAGTTGAGTGACATTGCAACCCGAAATCACAACTCCGGTTAGGTTCCTGGTGGTGCCCGCTTCCTCTTCAAGTTTGTTTAGTCACAGAATTCGATTCCTGTTGGCCCATTCCGCGCCTGCAAACAGGCTTAGCGCTCTATTGAAATGCGGGAGGCTCCTTGACTCCGTGTAAACAGGTAACGCGGGGGGTGGGGCCGGGGTTGCGGGTGGGTTTCGGGGTTCCAGGGTTGGGGATGGGGTCGGAGCCAGAGCCGACTCCCCCAGAGATCGGGCAAGGTTAAGGGAGGGCTTGGCTGCAGTTTCTAAATGCACTGTTTTTGTTCCCTTTCTAGAAACCAGCTGTAACACCAGGTCGGAGCGCATTGAAATGAGCCGCTGGGAACGCGCGGCGCCCAGGCCCCGGGCCCTGCTGTGAGGCGGCCGAGGTCAGGGCCGGCCCGCGTGACGCGCCTTCCTGCTCGCGAGCCATGCGCTGCCCCAGGTGAGGACTCGGGGAGCCCGCCCTGCAGGCGCCCCGCCGCCGGCCCCGCTTGGCCGGGGAGAGGAGGGGAGTGCGGACCGGCCCGTGACTCCAGCCGGGGTCCGCGGTTCTCAGCTCGGCCCGGCCCGGGGAAACAGCCCCGGGGTGTGTGGGGCGGGAGGCCCGAGCCGGCGGACCCTGCAGGAGCAGCAGGTGCCATGCTGGGCCCCTCTCTGGACGCTGGAACTGGATGTGACTTTTTGAGCGGGGAGAGGAGCCCATCGTCGGGTGAAATCCCCCCATCCCTCCATCAAGGCCGAGCCTTTTCTCCTTTTTGTTTTTTTTTACCTTGAGCTAAGGTATCTGCGCTCCTAAAACAACAGGAATGTTGCACTGGCCTTTCGCCAGCCGAGGCTCAGCAGGCAGGATAAAATTTCAGTGCAGATTTACGGGAAGTTGCCGGTGTTGGGAGTAAAAATCTGGTTTGGTGAGTTTAAGGGAAGGGAGTAGACGAGAGACAACCTTGCTACTGTGGGGCGGATGGCCCGGGCTGGGGGAGGGCCGGGGAGGCGCGAGGGAGGGAACCGGGAAGAGCCGGCGAGCAGACTCCGCGCTGCGTGGCCGCCGCCGTCCGCGGGTGTGGACCCGCGCGCGACCCCAGCCCAGACCCGCCTTCGGGGCGCTGCTCCCCGCGGTGGAGTGCGCCGCCCGGGCCGCCACGCCGAGCTTCGGGGTTGTCCTCCCGCGGAGTGCGCTCGGTAGGTCTCCAAGGCTAAGACACTGGCAAACTGGAATTCCCGGCGCCCGGGGTTAAGCCCGAGCGTCCGGTGGCTCTCAGCGGCGCAGCGGGGAGTCGCTGGTCCCTCCTCATTTGGGTTTTACATTAGAAAGAGGGCGGCTGTGAAGATGGGGTTAGGGTACTCCTAGCGTGTCAGTCGCTACCGGGCTGTGAATGGTGTTACTTTCTGCACAGCGAGCCTCCAGGTACTTGACCCAAGGTAAGGTGGTTTTGGTGATCCTTCTGACTTCTGTCCCGGAGTCTTCTGTTTGGATCCCAATTTTGAAATAGGTGTGTTTTTCTTTTTATTCGCTGTTTAGCCCTTACCTCCCTCGTTCCACCGCCTTCTGACTTTGGTATATGGAGTGGGAAGTAAAAGTTTTATAAAAAGATTTTCAAAGCGTCAGCTTTTAGAAGAGCAGATAATCATACAATCCGCCCCTTCGTGTTTCCTGTAGTGAGCCTTTTTCCATGAAAGAAACAGGTTTTTGTTGTTTTTTTTTTTCATGCTTGGAAACACATGATTGGGCGGCCCAGAGGCACAGGTGACTCTAGACGGGGATGGTGAGGAGCTTGCGGAAGCCTTGGTGACTTGAGGCCTGGCATGGAAGTGTTACCCCAGGCAGAGGGGTCTTTCTGCAGGGACTTACCTCTGTGGGTAACACTGGGACAGGCTTAGTTGTTGTTTCAAGTTAAAAATTCAATCTGTACAAGAGGGTAAGGCCTACGACCAGTAATGACAGCTAATGAATCAGCAGTCGCCAGATATTTAAGAAATCACTTCAAATAAATGCAAGTGGAACTTTTCAAATAAATGACTCATTTTTTACTTAGGGAAAAGTTCAACAACTGCTGGGTGCCATCCCAAGGCATTTGGGGTTGTGGCTTCTTTCCCGAGGTTTATCAAAGTGATAGAAAGATCCCATCCTCAATGTACTGATTGATAGGGCATTACCCATTTGAACGAAAAGTTATGAAGTTTTTTTTCTTCTAGTAGTATTCAAATGACTCACTCAGTTTTCTTTAGCAGGATTGTAGATCAAAAATTTTTTCCTTGAAAGTTTTAAGGTGAAGTCGTTCAAAAATTTCAGGGGAGGGAAAGCAGAGTGTGGGTAGCACAACCCGAAGGGACTGTCACAGTTTTGAGCACAAAAAGGCTGGCAATTAGACCAAGAGCATTGAGAACTGCAGGTGCCTATTAGAAAAGGTGAGAGGCGGTTGGTGGCAGGGAACACAACCTCGAGACAAACCAAAGTCCCCAACCAAGCGAGGAAGAGACCTCTTGGTTCACGTTGCTATCAATTTAAAGGATAACCTCTGTCAGATTGATAATGTGATGTATTGGAGGGGAAAAAAATCAATTCAGTGTGAAAAGGAAGGGAGGAGGAAGGGAGAGGAGAAGAGAACCTGGGCTTTTGTACTTTTCCGTGTCCACCTTACCCTTCACCTTGTTCTGGCATGCTCTGGACTTCATTTGACACAGTGTCGTGGGAGAATGGGGAATCCAAAATCTCACAAGCGCCTAGCTTCATGATTAACTTCAGTATTCATCAAATGAAGAAATAAGCCCACGATAACAAAGCCACCAGCCCTTTTCTGCCGTCCTTCACCTTTCAGATAAAGAGTGGTTTTTTAATGTATTCCAATTATGAATCAAATTCTGACGATTTATCATCTTTCTCGTTGTTACTGCCTTTTCATAAGTTTGTAGGATTGAGAATTCAGCAGCATCATTTTACACAATGTCTATAGTTAACATTCATATTTTAATATTAATTGATTTATTTTGTGGTGCTGAGGATTGAACCCAGGGGCGGTCTACCTCTGAGCTATACCCACAGCTCTTTGTATTTTTTGTTTTGAAACAGGGTCTCACTAGGTTGCTGAGAGTGTCAGTAAGTTGCTGAGGCTGGCTTTGAACCTGTGATCCTCCCATCTCAGCCTCCCAAGTACTGAGATTACAGGTATGCACCACCACACCTGATGGCTGGCGAATCATTATTTATTTATTTTTGAGACAGGATCTTGCTGTGTTGCCCAGGCTGACTTTGAACTCCTAGGCATAAGTCATCCTCCTGCCTCTGCTTCTGCCTCTGCTTCTGCTTCTTTAAACATATTTATTTTGATTCCCCACCAAACTGCTCTAGACTAAATTTTGCAAGGATTATGTGGGAAGCAATTGGTGATATTGAGAATGAAATAAGCACAGAAAACAAGGAAGCTGCAGGTTTCTGGACACATCATGTTCTATGCACTTACTCCAGTGGTTACTACCGCCGCATTTTTCCCTTGAATGATAAGAACATTGACATTAAATTCTTCTCTTGGGCTTACTGGTGATCAAACCAGTTGCCAGTAATGATTTTCAAAAAAGAAGGTTAATGTAGGTGAAATTATTTTCTTATGAAATGATTGAATTTGCTTTCCCAATTTACTTTTTTTTTAAACAGTGCTGGGGATTGAACTTAGGGTCTTATGCATACTGGGCAAGGGATTTACCACTGATCCACATCCCCAGCCTCCTCCAAATTATACTCTTGAGCTCAAGATTAAAAGTAAATTGTGTTCCAAATAATTGATTTTTCTCCTTTTTTTTTTAGGGGGGCAGTATTGGGGATAGAACCCAGGGCCTTGCCCATGCTAGGCAAACACTCTACCACTGAACTACATCCCCAGCCCTTTTTATTTTATTTTATTTTGAGACAGGATCTCACTAAGTTGCCCTGGCTGACCTCGAACTTAGGATCCTCCTGCCTTGGCCTCCAGAGCTGCTGGCAAGGCCCAAATGATTGTACTTTGAGTCCTGCAGAGAAACGTTTGTCTGTTTCCACCTCCGCATCTCAAGTCCTTTCCCCTGGTTTTTAAAGACAAATGAATGGGTACAGGGCTGTTGGTGAGGGAGAAAGAGATTTCCTTAAAATTGGAGCCAGGCTGGAGTGAAACCATGGTGGGGTTACCCCAGAGCATACATTATCTTGAAAAAACACTTAGTCTGAAGAAGGCTTAAATTTGGGATTCATAAGACTTAGAAAAAGGTGTCATTTCTCATGAATGTAGAATCCATGTGCCAAACTTTTATGAAGTTACAATGAAGACATTAAACGCAGCTTCAAGCGCTTGTCAGAGTGATTCCAAGTTAAAGGTTACAGTGGACCGTTCCAACTCCTGGCCTGGTTAAGAGATAGATTTTTCCTCTTGGGAGCAGTCTCTGTGTCTTATGATGATGTTGATTTTCTGGTTTAATATCATCAGAGGTGTGCGTTAGTCAAAACAACCACCTGCTGAGAGCAATTGCTTCAGAGAACACCCAGGCAAAGATTTTCCACAGTGGCAATGCAGAGACGATGTGGGTCACAGTATAGGAGGCCTCTGGACCTTTCGGAGAACTGGTGTAGAAATGATAAGTCATTGTTCCCTTGCCCCCTGAAGGCTCTGGATCATCTCATGCTGGAGAAGTTCCTGGGGAAATGGCACCCTGCCACTTTGTGTGTGGTCCTGAAATCACCCTGTCAGTGAACACTCGGGAGAGGGTCTCTGCTTCAGTTCTCATGGGTCTGTTGCTCTCCTAGTAGCTTCCCCTTCTGTTTGGTCAGCATCAGTGTGGGGGAGGGCAACTGGGAGAGGGCAGGAGAGATTTTCCCCTTGGACTAATTTACCTTCCTTTTAGGAATCTCTCATCTTTTCTCTGAAGGGGAGAAGTTTCCAGTGTAAGGGGAGGACTTTTCCAGTGAAAGCGGAAAGGGGGAGGGGATCTAGAGTACTCGAGGGCCAAGAAACAGGTGAGTCCTGAATGGGTTGGTAGTGGGGAATTTACCAGAAAGCTCACGTGGAAACTCTCAGGGCCCTGGAAGTTGCAGGTGAAGCGGCAGCTGGGGGAATTTGAGCCCCCACCCTTGTCATTGGAATGTTCCTAGTGTGCCGCAATGGACACTAATTTGAATGCATCCGAGATATCATCTCATGGTACAACCAAAGGTAAACTGATGACAAAGGGCACAGCCCTTCGCCACCCCCCACCACCCCGCTGCCTTCCTCCCCACTTCCTGCAGCAGCTGCAGGACACCTGAAGAAAATCGCACGTCAGTTTATGTAACTTACCCGTAGCATGCGAGAATTCGCTTTGGTTGTTGCTAGTCTTCAGGTTTTGTTCATCATAGGAACTTAGTATATGTAAAAACGGTTTGTGTGCTTAGATGTATATAGTTTATATGTTAATAAAATACAAAAACATAAGTAAACCAGTAGTGCTTGACTAGTAGGTCTTTCTGTATCCCATCAGAGGGTTCAGAGTGGGGTCATTTTTTTAAAAATATTTATTTATTCATTTATTTATAAATATTTATTCATTTATGGTATTGAGGATGGAACCCAGCAGCATTCTACCTCTGAGCCACACCCCAGCTCTTTTTATATTTTGTTTTGAAACAGGGTCTCCCTAGGTTGTGGAAAGCCTCGCTGAGTTGCTAAGGCTGGCCTCAAACCTGTGATCCTCCTGTCCCAGCCTCCCAAGTACTGGGATTATAGGCGTACACTGCCACACCTGGCCCAGAGTGGGTCATTTTAGAAACCAAAAGCACAATCTCTACCTTTCTGAAGACCATTGGGGAGAGATGGCATTAGAAGACAAAAGGCTAGGGTCACCCTGAAAACCCCTTGTGCTTTGGGAAAAGATCAATCTTTTGGTTTCTGCAAATTCCTGGTTCTGAAAATCTATATTTTATTTATAGATTATAGTCAGTCACATTAATCGAGAAAACAATATCTAGTCTCTCCAAATCACGATGCTTGTCTTTGGAGATACTGTATGTTTGGGGTTCTTGTGAATGTGGCCGCCCAGCACCAAGGCTGCAGTGCATGCCACTGGGCGCATGTTGAATGGAAGGGGGCTGACAGTGTTAGCTCCCTGATTGTGATCTGCCTCCGCTCAGTTGATGCTGCTCGTAGTCCCTGAGTATGGGTGGAGGGTCACCTGTTCCCAGGGGGGTGGATAATCCTCCCATGGGTGAGCAAGAGTCGACTATATGTCCCAGTAGACAGTGGATGCATGTACACCGAATGCTGGCATTGTGCAGCCGACACAGGGATAGGACAGGGTCTGTACCTGACCTTATTATTTTTTACTTTGAGACAGGGTCTTGCTATGTTGCTGAGGCTGGCCTTGAACTTGTGACTCAAGCCTTTTTAGAAAGCATTTACATGCCAAAAGAAAAAAAAATGAGCACTAAGGTACTTAATGAAACGGAGAAGAGTTTTTTTCAGTTACTTCTCTTAGGTCAATTTGATTCCTATTCTAGAAATGTCTGTTTGGACTTTTCAAGCTCAGGTAAAATGTTCATGTTTCCAAAAGTAGAGATCTCATGTGCGTGATGACAATTGCACTGTGATTTTTGAAAAGATGGCTTAAATAGTATTTCTTTTTGTTGGTTGTCGTTTATTTTTACAAATAATGACATGGTTCTCGGTACACCAAGCCCTTGCCAAGATTAGGCCCATCTTCTCAGTAGCCTTCTCAGGACAAAGTTGCCTTTGTATAACTGCAACGGGGAGGATTTGGTGACACAGAAAACTCAATGGGGCACTGCAACTTGTTATGAACAGAAGAGTCAATGCCTAATGTTTTTGTTTCCTATTCTACCAGCTAACATCTATGATATATTTCTCCATACAGATGAGCGTACCATTTTAGACTTGCCCAGTGAAGAATGTGGTGGTTGGGGATTTACCTTGGAGTTTAGTCAGATTATAAGAGGCCAAAGCCGCAGCCTGCTGATGTAGACGGCTGCTCAGCTCTAAGGGCTAGCTTGTTCTCAGGGTAATCAGCGAAGTTGGGTCACATGTGGAGAGAAAGAAAAGGGATTTAGCTAGGGTAAAAATGACAGTCTGGGGGGAAAGGATGACTATTCACACTAAATTCAAACTCCAAGCGGGGCATGTTGGCACACGCCTGTAATTCCAGTACTTGGGAGGCTGAGATAGGAGGATCTCAGGTTTGAGGCCAGCCTCAGCAACTTAGCAAGACCCTCAGCAACTTACCAAGACCCTGTTTCAAAATGAAAAATAAAATAGGGATGGAACTGTGGTTCAGAGGTAGAGTGCCCCTGGGTTAAAGCCCCAGCACTACAATCAATCAATAAATAAGTGAAATAAAATAAATTCAAATGCTGTAGCAGAATAGTTAAGGGCCTAGATTGCCTCCTGCGTTTCCATCCTGGCTCTGCCACTTACTTCAGGTGACTTTATGTAGGTTATCTAAAAACCAACAAAAACAAGCTCCCAGTGACTCAGTTTCCCCAACTGGAAAGTGCCAACCTCACAGCATTGTTATAAAGATTAATCTGTTTTATGTAAAGAGTTTAGGATGGGTCTGGAACTGTAGCTCAGTGGTAGAGTGAAGGTTCAGTATGCATGAGGCTCTGGGTTCCATGCCTAGCACTGCAAAAAAAAAAAAAGTTTGGAACCGTGGCTGCCTTGTAGTCTGAGCGATATGGTGCACAGCCAACATGCTGTGCATTGTGTGCGAGTGCATTTTAGTGATTGCATTCTTGTCTCATTACCCTACTCCATGAAAGAATTTTCTTTCATGGCCTCTTTTGCTGGTCTGACCAAATGGTAGCCATAGCCACTGTAGGCAGACCTATTTTGCAATTTTTCTTTTTTAAAATCTTAGTTGTGCTACTTATGGAAAAAAATGTTATTCAGAATCACATAAAACTAGGCAGGATGGTGCCTGTAATCCCAGTACTTGGGAGGCTGAGACAAAAGAGGATCACAGGTTTGAGGCCAGCAACTTAGAGAGATCCTGTTTCAAAATAAAAAATAAAGTAGGGCTGAGGGTATAGCTCAGAGGTAGAATGCCCCTGGGTTTAGTCTGCAGTGCCCCCACACACACACAGGATCACCAAGGTGCAACTGAATAATGAAATAATGATGTTGCATCTGTTAAGGGAGAGTAGAAACGGAACCTTGATCCTACCTGGCTAATGGGAAGGAGAAGTCTGGGTGTATAAGAAAGTAATACATCAAATTTAAGTGGTTCCTATTAGGACTTTTATTGTTTAGTATGAGCTACTCATGATCATGGTGTATATATAGCGCAGGACTTTCTCAGAACTGCCACATGTCTTGTGTGTGGCATTTTATATCACTGCTTACTTTTATACCTATGCTATTTTTTTTCTAGAAAACAGATTATGTTCCTTGAAGGTGGGTTTTGTGTCCGAATATTTACATTCCTTAATGTGCCTTGTTTATGATGAATGCTGAATAAGTAAAGTCAGAGGTTCTTTGCCTAAATACCTTATCATATAAAGTAATAATAACATTTTTGCATTCAATGGATATGCTTTGTTTTATTTATTTTTTTATTTTTGTATTGGGGATTGAAGCCAGGGGAATTCTTTCTCTGAGTTCCACCCCCAGCCCTTTTTATTTTTATTTTTGTTTTGAAACAGGGTCTCTCTAGGTTGCTGAGAGTCTTGCTACATTGCTGAGACTGGCTTCAAACTTGTGATCCTCCTGTCTCAGCCTCCCAAGTACTGGGATTATAGCTGTGTGCCACCGGGCCTGCCTGCTTTTTTGTTTTTGTTTCTGCTGTACTGGGGATTGAACCCAGGGCCTTGCACATGCTACGCAAGCCCTCTACCATTGAGCCACACACCCTCTGCCCCAAAACAGTCATGCTTGCTAATAGGCAGCAAAGAAAAAAAAAAGGCATTTTCTCATAATTAGAAGGAACTTATTAGATAATTATTAATTATTAGAAGAAAGAAGTACATTTCTCAAAATTAGGGAGAGTAAACAAGGAAATCTAAGAGAGAGGGGGACTGTCTCAGGTGACTGTCCAGGCGCAGGAGCCCAGCGGAGTGGTTTTCCTGGTGGGCTGGAGGTGCAGCTCTTCGAGAAAAGAGCTGAGAAAGGAGGACAGGTGGCTGAGGAAGTTCAGAGAGAATCGCCTCTAGTGCGGTCCTGTTTGCAGAGTGAAGGGAATCCAGTTACCAGTTAGCTCTTCCCACTCTTGCAAACAATAGCTTGGTGCGGGGACCTCCCCTGCTTTTTGCCCCACATGTGGGTTCCAGGATCCACCTCAAGGTACATGGAGGCTTGCCAGTCAGTAAACAGAAACTGCCAGCTCAGATGGCACGAAGGAGCCCGGGAAGGAAGCTCCGAGTCACTTCCCCAGTGGGACCTGTCAGAGGCACACAGACCCTGAAATTAAACCGCGATACCCACGCTTGCACACGTCCAAGTCATGAGCAAAGGGTCTTGCTCTTTCCCCATAGACCGTCGGTCGGACAGCGGCATCTGCTCATCGGCGCCCTGCCTCACCCTTCACCCCCATACACTCTGCTCTTGATCCAATATCCAGAGTGACTCTCAGAACAGAAATCAGATCATGTCAGTCCCCTGCCGAAAACTAGCCAGTGCCGCTCAGTTCCCCCCGAGGCCAATGAGGCACTGTGTTTCTAGCCCTGTTTATTCCTCCTTTAACCTCCTGCCTCTCACTCTGCTTCTCAATGGGATGTGCCAGGTACATTCATGTCACAGGACCTTTGCATCGGCTGCTCCCGCTCACTGAACCATCTTCTCCAAATACCCAAGATTCACTCCTTTACCTCTTTTTCAGTATTTGTGTGTGTGCTTTCTCTCTCTCTCTTTTTCTTTCTTTTTGAGACAGGGTCTTGCTGCTGTTGCCCAACCTGCCTCAAACTCCTGGGCTCAGGCACTCCTCTCCCCTCAGCCTCCAGAGGAGCTGGAGCTACAGGCATGCTCCCCCTTTTAAAAAAAAAGCAGCAGTTCCTCCTTCCTGCTGGCCTGCTGGCTCCCTGGGATTTATCGCTTTTTAGCATGCTATATAATTGCATGGCTCATGGTCTGTCTCTCCAAGATGAGAATGCCTGCTTCATTTATTGATGTCTCCCAAGCGCAGAGGTGGCCTCTGCCACACAGTAGGCATTCCATAAATATTTGTTGAATGAATGTGTAAAACACCCAGGCTTCTGCACAGCACAGGTACAACCCAAAGCGTACTATAACTTGTGTGTTTCATTCAAAATGCAACCACGGACACTCGGAGCTGAATGAACACGGCTTCTCCTCAGCGTCTCCTGATGGGCCGCCATGTTTTCTGTGGTTTCCTGATTTTCTGTGCCACCACCAGCCCTCCTTGGAGGCCAGTGACTAAGTAACTGTGAGCCGGGCCCATCGTGGGGATGTTGCAATGGTGTCAGCACTTCCCCATTTCCAAATCAAAGCCTTGTCTTTGGCAATCTTTTTGTGATTTCCATCTGAAGCTTCTCGCTGTCTGTTTTGAGCCAATCTGCGAACCGCGTGCCCTACAGATAATTACACTCATCTAAGTCGTGTTACCGTGCTGTTTATGACTTTTTCAATTGTCGTTTAATTATAATTAGTGATGCTTCTGAAAGAAACTGTCAAGTTTTCTTCGCTATCTCTTTCGACCCCGGAGGTCCTGCCAGCTGCCAGCTGCCGCTGCAGGATTCCATAAGATCTTTCTTGGTCGTACAGCTCAGTTAGGTATTTTTGTCTTGATCGGGCCTGAAACAGAAATGCTAGAGTCGTTGTTTGAGTCGTTGATATTTTTCTACAACCTTTGTACAAGACCTTGGTCTTGCCTTCTGCTGAGTGGCAGGTAACTTTCCGGTCTGTCATCTTGCTTGCTATCTCTGGCCTTGTTCCTTTCTTTGGACAAAATTGCTTTTCCTGCCGTTGGAGGTACCACTCTCTCTGGGCTTCCCCTACCTTAGGGGCTATAATTCACTACACAAGGCCTCCCCCATGGCTGGTAGGCCACTCCTGGTAAGCCTCCTCCTGTGGCTATCAGGCCGGGCCCCTAGGTGGATCTGGAAGGTAGGCATAGGCCCCAGGATGGTTCTTTGCAGTAATAATGATGATGATGATGATTAAAAGAAGAAAGGCAATAATAGTCTGTAAGTTCTTCTGAGGGTAGGTGAAGACCTTGGATTTAGTTTTACCTGGTTATTGTGGGTTGTTCTGTTTTTTTTTTTTTCTTTCCCTGTAGATGGAACCCAGGGCCTCTTGCGTGCTAGGCAAGCGCTCTATCACTGAGCCCCTCAGCCCCTATTTCTGACTATTGTTGATTATTGTTTGTGGCTGATTTAGAGTTTGTATTTTAAAGTTGATTTAAGAGGCATCATCAAAATTGATAGTCACTGGACAATCTGTTGAGGAGTTTAAGAAAACACACTTGGCTGGGGGTGTAGCTTTGTAGTATAGTGCCCGTGCTTAGCATGTGTGAAGCTCTCAGTGTGCAGACCCGCACCAAAACAAACGAAACTCACAAACTATCCTAATAAACAAAGAGCTAATGGCTGTAGTTCTTTCTGACAAACATTTTATTTGCCATATATACTATTATAGGACATTAGAAATGAATTGCATATAAATGTTAAATTAGAGCTGTCTTTAATAATACACTGTGATGCTGGGTGTGGTGGTGCATGCTTGTAATCCCAGTACTTGGGAGGCTAAGATAAGAGGATCACAGGTTCACGACCAGCCTCAGCAGCTTAGTGAGGCCCTCTATAACTTAGTGAGACCCTGTTTCAAAATAAAAAATAAAATAGGGCTGGGGGTGTAGCTTAGAGGTAGAATGCCCCTGAGTTCAATCCTTAATAACACACACACACACACACACACACACACACACACAAATAATAATAATAATAATAATAATAATAATGATAATAAAAACTGTGAAAGCCAGGCATGGTGGTGCATGCTTACAATCCCAGTGACTCAGGAGTCTGAGGCAAGAGGATGGCAAGTTTGAGGTCAGACTGGACAACTTAGTGAGACCCTGTCTCAGAATAAAAAATAAAAAATAAGGGCTGGGGATGCAGCTCAGTGGTAGAGTGCTTGCTTAGCATGTGCGAGGTCTTACATTAAATCTCTAATACCACCAGTTAGAAAACATATATGGGGGGAGCACATGAGCAAGCTGTAATGGGTGGTAATTATTCATCAACAAATAGAACCAGTAAATATGAATTAACTAGTGTAAACTAGATACATTGAAGAGAACTGTTTTTCTTGTGTGGACACAGGCCTGACTTACTTTTGAGCTATGTGCCAGACACTGGGTACCAGGTAGACAATGGTAAATAGAAGTCCCTGCTCTCAAGGGGCCGTCTTTGTGGGTGGAAAGGGGGATTCGGTGTTCTGAAAGAACCAACAGGAGCTAGACAGGGGCAGGTAGGACAGGTAGTGAGAGGGGGCTCCTCCAGGGGGGCCATGCTGAGGCTGTGATGGGTGGGACGGCATGCATCCTCTCTGGGAGGAGCTGCCTTTCAGAAGGTCCCAGGCTGGGAAGCTTGATTGTCAAGCAACATCAAGGCCAGTGCTGCTGCCCTGCAGGGAGGGGTGATAAGGAGGGGCCCCAGGCACAGTGGAGGGGGGTCACAGACCCAGAGCATGCAGACCCCTCAAGACCCTGGAAAAGAGTTTGCATTCTGTTCCACCAAGCCCAGCAGAAAGCCATTAAAGAGAGTTATCGTTAGCAGATCTGATACTGAATGAAGGCTGGATTGGAGGAGGCCGACCAGCAGAGCAAGACCAGAGGGGTCCTTTTTTTTTTTCCGGGGTACTGGGGATTGAACTCAGGGGCATTCTACCTCCAAGCTATACCCCCAGCCCTTCTTGATTTTTATTATTTTTTTTGAGACAGGGTCTTACTAAGTTGCTGAGGATCACAAAATTTAAGTATAATTTTAGACATCAAGAATCTTCTGGGGCTAGGGTAGCTCCATAGTGGAGAATTTATTTGCCTAGCATGTGTGAGGCCCTGGGTTTGAGCCCCAGTACCACAAAAACAAAAAACCTCTTCTGATTCAAATTAATTGTATATATTTAATTAAAGGTGACATTTATATTATTTATTTAAAATATAATTTATAGTAATAAATATATTTAGTAACATACTAAATATTTTATCTATACTTAAAATACTAAGTTAATTAATTAACTAATTAACTAATTCTGTGGTACAGGAGATTGAACCCAGAAGCATTCTACCTCCAAGCTACACCCACAGCCCTTTTTTTATTTTTGTTTTTGAAACAGGGTCTCACTAGGTTGCTGAGAGTCTTGTTAAGTTGCTGAGGCTGTCCTCCAACCTGCAATCCTCCTGTCTCAGCCTCCCAAGTACTGGGATTACAGGCAGATGCCACCATGCCTGGCTTATTCATTTATTTTTGAGATGAGGTCTCAATATGTTGCCCAGGCTGGTCTCAAACTCCTTAGCCCAAGTGATCCTTCTGCCTCAGGCTCCCAAGTAGCTGGGGCTACATGTGTGCGCCACCACGCTGTGCAGATGCACTTCACGGCCGTGTATCTCTAGCAAACCTGGCTTGTGAGTGTCTAGAGCTCGGAGCGAGCACTGGGGATGGGGTATCAAGCAGGGCAGAGGACTTTTGGGGTTGTTAGCAGTGGAAGCTTTATCTGTTTATTTTTAGTACCCCTTCCCCCACCTCCAGTGATTATTCTAAAAAAAAATTAAGTGAGCATACATTTCCAAATTCATAGGAGTAAAATGCTACAATTTGGTTTGAAGGATTAGAAAACTTTGGTCTCCAAAAGTGATGTTTTAAGATGTTTGACAACATCAGATAGATGAGCAGAGACTCCAAGGAAATGACTGAGGGGGATTAGGGAAGGGAGTGCAAAGTCATAAAGAATGCAATAGTAGAAATAATGCCATGAACATGTACAAAATTGCCAATTCCAATCTCAAAGACTTGTGGGGTAAGGGTGGGGGGACCAGGCGAGAAGAGCATGTATTTTTCTGACACTCTGTACCCCAATATGATGTAAAATTACAATACAACCAAAAAAAAAAAAAACAAGATGTCGGGTTGGGTAGAGGTAGAAGAAGTTACCATGGACGGGTCACAATCACAGCGACAGAAACCATCAATGGCTACAGCTGTGTGTTCTGGTGTGTCAACACCAGCGGAGCCCATGGGGTGTGACCAAATTTATCATTGCTTCATCAGGCCAAACGGTGTGGTTTGGGGTTTTTCCCAAGATGGGTCAGTTTCCAAAAGGGTATGTAGCGCCTGAAGTTTTCACATTTATTTTAATTCTGTCTTTACTATTTTTACTAAGAGAGATACTTTGGTGAGTATGTGTACCTGCAACCACCTCGTGAAGAAAGGGCAAGGCCGTGATGAGTAATTACTGAACAGCTATCTGTAACAAAATATTAAAATTGAAAAAATATTCGAATTGAAAGTTGACAAGAGAAAAATAGCAATGGCTCACATTTATTAAGCACCTGCTGCATGCATGACCTTATTTGATCAACAACCTTCCCCCCAAGGAGTAGGTCCTACTTTTATCCATTTGACAGGTGTGGACATACACGAGGTACTGACGTGCCACGTAACTTGCCCACGTTAAGTGGTCAGAATTCAGCCTCCTGTAAAGGCCTGATTCCAAGTGAGGGCAGGCTTAGAAAAGCCTGGTCCCTGGAACAGGACCCGGTCTGCTCACCAGGTTCTGCCATTGGCTTGTATCGCCTCAGACAGTTGACCTCGGACGTGGAACTTCACCTTTCTAGTTTTCAATTTCTTTACCTTTAACATTGGAGAGAAGGGAGGAGAGATTTTGAGCTCAACTTTGACTCTCATATAGCTCAAATTTCCCTAATTCCAAGTCCTTTTATGTTCATGGTTCAAATCGATCGTTTTCATAGGATTTCTAAAGGGAAGATCAGAATAGGGATGGATGGGGGGCAGTCACCTGGCATTAAGTCACAGGAGGGAAACTACTAGGCTAGTTGGCTTGTTCCAAATCTTACAAATCTTACAAAGTTCTTGCAGACCTGGTGTGTGTGTGTGTGTGTGTGTGTGTATGTGTGTGTGTGTGTGTTTGTCTGTGTCACTGGGTATTGAACCCAGGGGCATTCTACATCCAAGCTACACCTCCAGACCAGTTTTTAGTTTTTTGTTTTGAAACAGGGTCTTGCTAGCTTGCTGAGAGTCTCGCTACATTGTGAAGGCTGGCCTCAAATGTGTGATCCTCCTGCCTCAACCTCCCAAGTATTGGGATTAGAGGCATGTGCCACCACACCTGGCCAGATCCGATTTTTCTTCTTCCTTTTTTTTTTTCAGTACTGGGGATTGAATCCAGGGGTGCTCTATCTCTGAGCTACGTCCCCCGGCCCTATTTTATTTTATTTTTTATTTTGAAACAGAGGCTCACTATGTTGCTGGGGTCTTGCTAAGTTGCTGACACTGGCCTTGAACCTGCGCTCCTCCTGTCTCAGCCTCCCATCTCAGCCTCCCAAGTACTGGGATTACAGGCGTGAACCACCATGCTGGGCATCAGACCTGATTTTTGACTCCTGAATCCCGTGGGAGATAGTGAAGATCGCTGATTACATAGGGTGGGTCTAGATCAGTCAGTGGCTCTCCACTGGAGGAGCACTTGTCTTCCAGGGGACATTTGACCATGTCTGAAGACATTTTTGGTTGTCATAATCGGGGGGATGGTGGTAGGGCAGGGGTGCTACTGGAATCTAGTTGGTAGAGGCTGGGAAAGCTGCTAACTATGTACAGTGCACCAGAGAGCTGCTCACAACAGAGCACTATCCAGCCTGAATGTCAACAGGGCCAAGGCTGAGAGTCTGTGTTCTGGACCAGTCTTCGCCTTCCACAGCCACTGCTGTCCTACACACCCTGCAGTGTTCCTTCCTTTAGTTTTCGTTTGTTTTTATTGTTTGTCTGTGCAGTACTGGGTATTAAACCCAGGGCCTTGAACTATACCCCCAGCCCTTTCCTTTAGTTTTTCAATGCTAGTCTCTCTTCTGATGATTCATTGTCCAAGGGGAAATGGGGAGAAGGTCAGTGGCAAAATCGAATGGTTCTCTGTTCTTAAGACATTAGTTCACCAGCACCCTGCTAGAAAAGCCTTCAGATTAGTAGTGTATTTTTCAGCTGGGTGTGGTAGTGCATGCCTTTAATCTCAGTACTTGGGAGGCTGAGACTGGAGGATCATAGGTTTGTAGCCAGCCTTAGCCATTTAGTGAGGCCCTCAGCAACTTAGTGAGACACTGTTTCAAAATTAAAAAAAGAAACAAAACAACAGCAACAACAAAAAACAGAGCTAAGTGGGTGTGCAGCTCAGAGGTAGAACACCCCTGGGTTCAATCCTCAGTACCATAGGAAAAAAAAAAGTGCTATTTTTCCCTTTGCAGCAAATTTCAGTACTGAATGGCAGTCACTCTGCTCTTCCCTTCTCAGGTTCTAAGAATGTTTCCTTAGAAGCTACTGGTATAATTAAAGTATTCCCAGTTTGGTTATAGTCTCTCTTTTTTTTTTCTTTTCCATGTTTTGGGGTATTGGTGTATATATACTTCTGACAGAGCTGGGCTTCAAGAAAGTTTGTTTAGTAGGATCTTTTCAGGCCTGAAGATGTCCGAAGTTTAAAGTTTTAGGTTAGGTAGAATGAAGTCCTGTGCTCTTATCAAGTCTATCTTGTGATTTCATTTAAAATGAAAGATGCTCCCATGGTGCTGTCCACTGGTTGGAGGGGGAGACCTCTATCAGATGAAGGGGTGCTGGGGAACGGTTACACTGTCAACACCTTTGGGAAAAAGCAAACATTCAAGGATGGCTAGAAACAAACGCCATGTACCAGGTTGACATTTTTCTTTGAAGAAACATTTTGGTCAATATTTGATGTCCTGTAGATTTGTGGTGGAAAGATAAATGCATTTGCAGTTGTTTTTGGCTGGGGGAAGCTGTTCAACTAGTGTCCACAAGAAATGAATTATGGCCAAAGGGAAAACGCCAGAAGCTTAGGAGATGGAGATCATAGGGGAGTGAGAATCTCCCTAAAAATTGACATGGGTTCAGGTTTGACTTCCCTCTAGTGGAAATAGGGTCCAGCTTGCATGAGCTCTTGTTTTTGTCTGTGTCTAAAATACCTTCATACTTGATAAATGGGGGAATGACGTATACTGAGATGCTGGGAAATTCTCTCATGACCTTTTGTGTTGTGCCATGGCATTTAAGATCATAACAACTCTACAAACACCTTATTCGTTCAGATGAAAGAACTGCCCATCCTAGTTTCTGCCTCAAGCAGGCTCGGATACTATCATTTGTGGAGTTTCTAGCTATGCGTGTGTGTGTTGCTGGGAATTGAACCCAGGGTGTTCTACCACTGAGCTACATCCCCACCCTTTTTATTTTTTGTTTTGAGACAGGGTCTCACTAAGTTGCCCAGGCTGGCCTCACGCTCGTGGTCCTCCTGCCTCAGCCTCTCTAGTAGCTTGGATTCCAGGCGTGCGCCACCATGCCAGGCATCTAGTTATCCTTGAATGTCAGAGCCAGACCCTGCATTCCATTGTTCTTCCACATTGCACATTATAAATTTATGATTGGTGAATTCATTCAGATTCTCCGGAACCTTCTAGTTAAAGCCATCCTTACTTTCTTCTGAAGCTCGCTTTAGAGGCTTGTAGAGGTAGCTAACTTAATTTCACTCTGACTCCTAATCTTTTGTGCCACTGACATTTGAATCCTGTTCCAACTCAGTCTTGTTCTGTTCTGAAGAGGTGTGAGTCTTTGTATGGAGGGCCAGCATCTGATGCTTGATTATTTTAGTTGCTCCTCTCATGTATTGTGTTGGATATATATACCTCATCAATGATAATCTTTGATAAAATGTAATAGATGAATTATCCCAAATTAATCTAAGATGATTTGTGGTTTGCCCATGTCCCATGTTTTGAATAATGAATTCAAGTTTGCTTCCAAAACTCTTCATAAAGATTCTTTTTTTTTTTTTTACCTTTTTGGTAGTAATTACTCTAGCCATTTATTCATTGGGTAGATACAGATTCTTCATCAGGCATTGAACATATAAAATACATACAAAATATACAGTTATAAAGAGCTCACAGACTAGGTGATATGTGTAAAAAAAGTTCTTTCATGCTTTCTGTAACAGAGATATTCATTTGTTTATTCAATTCATTGAGTCCTAAAAACCATTCTTTTTACTACATTGACCTTCTAGGAATAAGAAAAGATCTCTGTTTTAAAGGTGCTGTGGTCTACTACAGAGAGACCAAAGCATTAAAAATTAAAAATGAGTGCCATGGAACATTCTAGATGTGGTGATAGGAGTCAGTAGCATGAGTTTAATCTGAGGGTTTCACACTTACATTGCAGGAGTTATGTGCCAGGTTCTATTCTCAGCACTTGACAAAGATCAGTTCATTGAATCCACGTGAGAACACTATGAAGCCTATTTACAAATGAGAAGATTGTGGCACAGAAGTTAAGTAACTTGCTTAGTGTGGTGTAACTAGCCAGGACTCGAACTCAGGTGATTTTGCTCCAGAATTAAAGACAGACACACACACACACACACACACACACACACACACACACACGATGCTGGGGAGTGAACCCAAGGCCTTGCACGCTAGGCAAGTACTCTACCACTGAGCTGCTTCCCCAGCCCTAGAGATGATTCTTGAATGAATCTTGAAAGAGGTTCAGAAATAGGAAAAAGAAGTGACTGCCGTTGGAGGGGAGTCCCTGGACCCCAGAGAGCGATGAGGCCAGAATGGCAAGAAGAAACCAAATTGTAAAGACTATCTTGTGGGCAAAGCGTTTTATGAAAGCAAAGAGAAAAATGGAAGCTCATAAAAAAAAGGCAAAATCACCTAGGTTCCTACTTCTTAAAGAACCATATCAGCTTTTGTAATATGTTTATTTTTTCACATAGTTTTTCTTGAACCATATTACAATCTCCCCTAGACCCCCACACCCCATGGTACTGAGGATTGAACTTGCTCTACCACGGAACTTTATTTGGGGACGAGGTCTTGCTAAATTGCCTAGGCTGGCCTTGAACTTGCAGTCCTCTTGCCTCGGCCTCCCAAGTACCTGGGATTATAGGTGTGTGCTGCTGCTATATTGCAACTGCAATTCTATATACTGTTGTTCCTCACTTCATTTCGCCTAATCCTTGTGTCTGCTCTGTGAGGTTCATAGACCTGTTTTACAGAGGTGGACCCTGAGACTCCATGAGGAAACGTGCTTAGTTCACATGGAGCCTCAAATTTAATCCAGGTGTTCCAATAAAAAGAAGAGGGGTGGAGCTATAGCCTAAGACTGCGTGCTTCACATCGTCTTTTTTTCCCCAAATCAGCGATGACAGCGGGATTAGTGGCTGACTCAGGGATGTCCATACAAGACATTGACCTTCATTCCAGGGTGCCATGTTAGAGGGATTTCTGCTACCAGTATGCATTCATAGCATGTGTTCACCCAGAGCGTGGCTTCTGTGCCAGCATCTTAGAATTATGCCTGTGTTACTAACAACAGCTTTGGCAGGACAGTATCATGGGAGTTGAGGTAGTTACTGCTCCAGCAATCTCTACATTCAGGATTTGCATGTGTACCTGGCATAGACAAGCTCAGCTGCAGGGAGAGAGACGGAAGTCCAAGCCCGAGCTTGTTTCAGTCTCAATGACGTGAAAGGGCGTCTCCTGCTGTTTCTGATGTGCAGAGAGGGCAGTTCTCTTGCTCCTGGGCTGGTCCTTTATAGCCTGCACACTTAAGGAAATAAATCACAGTCACATGCTTCATAATGACCCTATGGCCAGTGACAGGCTGCATATAGGACTGTGATCCTATGAGAGTATATTGTCTAGAGACATGATAGTCTTACCTTGTGTCAGTGTGCTCTAATGTTCACGTGACACATTTCTCATAACACATCCTCATCATTAATGGATACATGCCTATCCTCTCCCAGCCCACTCTTCTCTCAAGTGCTTATTCTATCGATGAGCATTGACTGGGGCAACTACGGGTACCCACAGGTCAGGCTGCTGGGTCCTGGGGAGATGTGGGTGAATGGGAAACCCTTTCTATCCTTAAGCTGCTCGCTCATTAGTGGGGACAACTGACCTGGGCCCAACTTACTATGATATCACACAGCATGTGATAGCTTTTCTTTTTTTTTGCGGTACTGGGGATGGAACCCAGGGGCATTCTACCTCTGAGCTACACCCCAGCCCTATTTTTATTCTTTATTTTGAAACAGGGTCTCACTAACTAGCTGAGGCTGGAACCTGCAATCCTCCTGCTTCAGCCTCCCAAGTACTGGGATTACAAGCGTGCACCATCACACCTGGCTAGCATGTGATAGTAACAGGGAACCCAGAGGAAGGGACAGTGAGGGAAGAGAGGTGGCCTTTTAGCTGGATTTTTTTTTAGTTATAATTCACATATCATAAAATTCATTGTTTTAAAGTGTAAAAATCACTTGTTTTTTTGCATATTCACAAAGTTGTGCAACCATCACCATTATCTAATTCCTGAACATTTTCATTACTCCAAAAGAAACCCCATACTAGTTAAGCAATCACTCCCCATTTCTCTCTCCCACCCCTGGCAACCACTAATCTACTTTCTGTCTCTATGGATTTGATTTTTCTGAACATATCATGTAAATGGAATCATGCTGTGTATGGCCTTTTGTGTCTGCCTTATTTTACTCAGCATATATGTTTTCAAGATTCATCCATGTTGTAGCATGTCTTAGTACATTTCTTTTTATGGCTGAATAATATTCCATTGTATGGCTATACCACTTTTTGTTTATCTGTTCTTCAGTTAATGTGTGTGTGTGTGTGTGTGTGTGTGTGTGTGTGTGTGTGTACGTGTGTTACTAGGAATTGAACCCAGGGGTATTCTACCTCTGAGCCCTCCCAGCCCTTTTTATTTTTTATTTTGAAACAGGGTCTCGCTTAAGTTACCACACACTGACCTCGAACCTGTGATTCTCCTGTCTCAGCCTTCTAAGTCCTGGGGTTACAAGTGTGCACCACCATGCCCAGCTTCCAGTTGACATATTTTGTTTCAGCTGACTTTTGAATAAATAGAAAGGTTTTTGCAAGGTGTAGAAGGAAGGGTACAATTTAGAGTGAATAACACTCATTTTAAGTAACATGGGTATGTGGCACAGGACTGGCTGAATGCCGGGCACATCTCCAGCCTTTTTGAGGCCTCATCACAACTCCAGGAGGTGATGTATGAGGCACAGACAGGCGGCGCGTGCTGCCTGCGCTGCAGAGCTGGGGTCTACTTGTAGGTAGTTTGACTCCAGCACTCATCCCTTAGCCACCAAGCGGTGCCACAAAGACAGGGATATGGGGCCAGGCAAGATGAGGCTGTGGGGTTAAAGTGCAAGGTGGGGTGCAGGAGAGAGTGGCAGAAGAGGCCAGAGTCTGGTGCCCTCAGCTCTCGATAGCTGTCCCTATAGAAGACGAATCTGACCATGTCATTCTCCTGTTTAACAAACGGCCACTGGTTCCCCATTTTCCCATAGGAGTTTCCCAAGACCAATCATTTCCTTCCTACCATGACAATTTCCCTCATCCCTACATGCCATTGTAACATTATTTAATTAATATTTTTCCTTAAATCAACTCACTTTTGCATAAATGCACTTATTTAAGCTGGGCATGGTGGTGCCCACTTCTAGTCCCAGCGACTCAGAGGGCTGAGGTGGGAGGATCCCTTGAGTTCGAGGCCAGCCTGGGCAAACAAGCCAGACCCCATCTCACAAAAACAATGACAAAAAACAAAAAACAAAGAACAGTCCACACTTACTGAAAGCAGAATTTTATCTCATTACCTTCCATGGAAAACCAGTATTTTTCTAATGTGCACTTAAATAAACCATTAAAATCAAGTGCCTCTGCTCACGTACCACCTAGAGGCTGCATGCACACCAGTTGTGTGAGTTATCCCTAGTAAGAGATCAGGGCTTTCAGAGCGAGGCGTGTGTGTGTGTGTGTGTGTGTGTGTGTGTGTGTGTTATTGAAGATTGAACCCAGGGGCATTCTACCTCTGAACCATATCCCCAGCCCTTTTTTACTTTTTATTTGAAACAATGTTTCACTAAGTTGCTGAGAGTTTTGCTAAGTTGCTGAGGCTGGCCTTGAACCTGAAATTCCCCTGTCTCAGTCTCTCAAGTACTGGGATTACTGGGTACTGGGCCACCATGCCCAGCTCTCCTTCATCTTTAGAGCATCTCCGCGAGGGCTCATTCTCATCCTCACTCCCCAGATGGAGAAACTATGGCCCAGAGACATTGAAGTTGCCCGAAGTCACAAGGCCAGTAGGTGGTTTGCACTGAAACAATTTCCTCTAAGTCCTGTTCTTAAGTTCTTTTTGCCACAACTCAGTGCACCTAGGGTTGGCAGTTGGACCTGGACTTTTTGGGCACAGAGAGCAGTGGAAGGAGGCTGACACCAAGCAAGGGTAGCATGGCCAACAGTCTACATGATACAGCCATAGTGGACGCTGGTAGCTTGTTACGTCAAGTGAACATACAAACAAGCAAAGCTGTTTGTCATGTGAGTTAAATCCATTCTTCTTATGCTGCTTTTCTGCCTAAATAATTAAGGGTCTTAAGTATAAATTAAATGTCGTGACATTAACAAAAAGAGAATGTCATTGACTTTGATGAGTTATAATTGCCAATCGTTTGGGGTTGCTCTCCGCTGGCTTTCTGCACACACAAGCTTGTCATGAGTGGTCATAGAATCGTCCAGCATGTTTTCACTTGGACAGGACCATGGGGACTTTCTGTTTGACATCCCATCCCATGCAGAAGTGCCTCTCCAGCCGTAATAATTGTAATCTAATAGATATGCACCCAGAGCTTTCCTTGAGCTGGGTGCTCAGGAAAATGCTCCGAGGTTGCTGTTATTAGCATCTCTGTCTTACAAATAAGCAAACAGACTCAGAGAAGTTAAGCAACTTGCCCTAAACAGGCAGGAAATGATAGCAAAACAGGTCCTGCCTCTGGTCTTTTTGACTGCAATCGGGGAGGTCTGTCTACTGTGCACTGAGCTGCTCCCACACAGCCCTTGTCCCTGCAGTGAGGGGTGCATCGTCCTTTCCAGGAGGCACTTCAAGCTGTGCTTGGAAAACTACTGAGAAGAGTTGTATATGTAGCTGTAATTTTTTTTCTTGTAACTTTCAACCACGGGGCCTAGTTCTACCAAGAATACATACAACCTCAGATCCCTCTTTTGGCTGGGTATAGCGGTGAACACCCATAATCCCAGTATTTGGGAGGCTGAGTCAGGAGGATTGGAGGTTAGAGGCCAGCCTCAGTGACTTAGCAAGGCCCTCAGTAACTTAGTGAGATCCTGTTTAAAAATAAAAAGGGCTGGTGGCTCGGAGATAGAATACCCCTGGGTTCAATCCCCAATACCAAAAAAAATCTCTCTTTTTGAGTAGAAGCCACCCCTCCAGAAAAGCAGAAAAGTCACATTAGTCTATAATTTCCAGAATGATGTCAAGGATTCCAGTGATCCTTTCATGTCCGACAAGTCACCCCATAGCTGAGTAGGCCAAACAGCTGCAATGAGTGCCTACTATCTCATGATGTGGGCAGGGTGTGGCAGGCAGGGCTGGGCTGAGCGGTGTTTCTGCTGTATGTGCATCCCCTGGGTCTGCCAATGGCATTCAACTGTAGCTAGTCTGGCTTGATCATCCAAGATGGCTTCACCAATGCCTGGCACCTTGGTGGAGACAGTCACAGGGACCTTTTGACTCTATAAGGTCTCTCCTGCGGGTAGTTGGACTTGAGTGTTCCAAGAGATAGGATGTTGAAGCCACTAGCCCCTTGGGGCCTGGACTCAGAAGCTGGAACTGTCTCTTCCAGGTCGAAGGAGTCACAGAGCCCTCCCTGGGTTCAGATGGAAAGGCCATAGACCCCACCTCTCGATGGGAGGCGTGTCAAAGAATTCACAGCCATTTTTAATCTACCACACCAAGGATCAAGCTAAATGTGTACCCATTTTCCTGACTTGGGAGTGCTAAATACCTATTGGAGTTTGAAAATCCTCTTGCTAAACTTAACTCTTTTCACTATTTGGGGCATTTGAACTTCAGAGACTTGTTTTTCTTATCGTTATTTTAGTTACATAATACATCTTTTTTTTTGCGGTACCGGGGATTGAACGCAGAGGCGTTCTACCTCCGCGCCACGCCCCAGGCCCTATTTTTTATGCTTTATTTTGAAACCGGGTCTCACGAGGTTATGGAGGGCCTCACTAAGAAGAGAGAGAGAGAGACAGGGAGAGAGATACATCTCTTTTTTACCAGTACTAATTATTTGCTGAAGTTAAGGATGATGAGTCCGTTAGTATTACTTCCATAAATCCAGACCCCCCCCCTTTTTATGTCCTATAAGGACAAAAGGCTTTTGGATAAGGTTTTTTGAGAGTAGAGGACAGATGGATGCTATAGAATATAGAATGTAGATACCCTATATCAAAAGATTAAAAGAAAATAGCTTAAAGTCAGGTGTTGTGGCACATGCCTCTAATCCCAATGCTTAGGAGGCTGAGACAAGAGAATCCCAGGTTTGAGGCCAGCCTCAGCAACTTAGCAAGACCCTGTTTCAAAAAAAAAAAAAAAAATAAGGCTAGGGGTATAGCTCAGAGGTAGAATGCCCCAGGGTTCAGCCTCTAGTGCCAAAAAGTAAAAATAAAAATAAAATAGTTTATACACTTATTGCATGATTTTCAGTTTTTCATTCCTGCAAAGCATTTGTTGTGTTTTGGTTATTTATGGCAGCATTTAAAAGTTCTATGATTTGAGCAAATGAATAATAAACCTGTGTGCACGCTTTATTTTCCAGTAGAAATGGAGGCAAATCTTAGTGCTCATTCTGCTACCTACAATAGCAGAAGGAGTTAATTGAAATTGTTTCTAATCTTTTGATCCTTGTCACACTACTCTGCTATGCAATAATACACTGAAGAATTCTCAGAAAGTCAGTGCTGGGGACTCCATGTTTTGTGGAGGTGTGCGGGCCGGTGCTACGCTACCTTCACCAGAAGGTGCAGTTTTAGAAAACAGAAGATGCTGTGCACAGAAGTCAAGTCAGGAGGCTCTGGATAAGGGATGTGAATTCAGTTTCTTGCCAGGCGCCTTGTTCCTTCTTGCACGAGATACGGAGGAATTTCCTTCTTGGTGATGTAAAAGCCAAAGCAAGAGCTTCTTCATGGGCAGGTGTTGTTTGCTTGCTTATTTAATTGATTTTTTTTCTACCGACAGTCATTTCTGTAAACACAGAAACTTACTTGGGTACACTCATTTTATGTGCCTTTTCTTAATACTAAAACTTTAGTATCTTACAAATGTATTTTATCATTTTAATGATGTATTTCGGACCTACTGAAAAGTACAAGGAATGGTACGCCAAACACCCCAGTCTCCACGGCCCATCATAGCTAATAAAACATGAGGGCGATCACTGAAGCCCCTGTGACCTTCCCCTCCAGGCGCTCCCTCCCTTTGTGGGGGCAGCCACGTCCCAAACATGTCTATGACTATTCCCACGTGTGTCTTTTTGGCTTTACTACATATGCGATGTGCCCATATGCAACACATCGGTCTTTATATTCTTAGTGTTTGGAAAAGTAGATCAAAAGAACAATCTTTTGTGACACTTGACAATTATACTGGTGCTGTGTGGTGGTGAGACCCGTAGGGTTTGAAGCCGGCAGCCCACCTCTCAGCTACTGGACCTTGGAGTCCTGTTAGCAAAGGAAGAGGAAGGGCTGTTGCCTCGGCCACAGTGAATCTGCCAAAAAACGACAGAATACAAAGATTAATAATACAATAATGCTCAGTCTTCAGCCTCAAAGTGCTTTTGAGTAAGTGAAATAAAACAATAAAGCCCAGAGAATGATAAATGCTACAAGATGAAAAATGAAGGTAGACAGTGACGAAAGTTACAAAAGAGGCACCAGAAAGGTACTGGAGTGGAATGGCGGGAGACAACCTGAAGGACTTCCTGAAATGCAGGGGAAACCCAGGCATCGGAGCAATGAAATTTAGAGCAAGAATATTCTAGGCTGGGGGTCAGCATGAGCAATGACCCTAAGGCAGAGGAGCGCGTCAGGTTGTACAGAGGTTGCAGAGAGCAGAGGGTGGTTCTGAGGTCCCTCTGGGCAAGGTCCTGAATGTCAGGCAGGAGCTTGGGCACTGACAGTTCCCATCTCCTCCCAGTAGGACCTGCAGCCACACGCTGAGAGCTCCAGCCCAGCTCTGTCCTCAGATCTGGAAGACGGCCCTACTACAGGCCTTGACTTTTCCTATCTTGGTCCAATGTCACTCCTTGCAGATTTGCTATCTCAGTACAAAAGACGTGAAAGACACTGGAACGCGCTGTTTTACAAAACATCTCAGAAAGAGCCGCATTGTGCAATGGCCCTCATCTCTTTTATCACTTTCAAATCAAGAGAAAGAGCCCTGACTACAGTGGAATATGCTCTCTTTTGTGTTCTTTACTCTGACACAGTCCTGGCGGAAGAAAGGGGCCAGGATGGAAACTTGTATTTGAAGCGAGCAGAAGAGGGGAGGAAAGAAAAAAAAATGATTTTCCGAACTCTTCCCTTGGGTCGGTAGGAATATACACTATCAGGGATTCGGATGCCTGTGAAGTGGCTTCTGTGGGCCTTTCCTTCTCTCAGGTGTTGCTCAATTTGTAAAGTTGGTTCACTGAATATTATTTAATATTTTTAAATAAAGTATGCCCCAAATGTTTTCATTGATACTAAGTTGGATGAGGAGGCTAGTAAACCTGACCAGGGTTCAGAATGCCATTTCAGTGTCGACCTCAAGGAACAGGGGACCCCAACATGTGTGAAACCTCGGCCTCTGTGTCAGAATCACTGCCCTCCTCCTCTCTGTACTGGGGGTTGAACTCAGGGACGTTTTCCCTCTGAGCTACACCCCAGCCCTTTTTATTTTTTATTTTGAAACAGGGTCTAAGTTACTAAGGCTGGCCTCAAACATGTAATCCTGTCATCTCAGCCTCCCAAGTACTAGGATTACAGGCGTGTGCAACTGTGCCCAACTCCAGAGCTCTTTTCTTTTCTTTTCTTTTCTTTTCTTTTCTTTTCTTTTCTTTTCTTTTCTTTCCTTTCCTTTCCTTTCCTTTCCTTTCCTTTCCTTTCCTTTCTTTTCTTTTCTTTTCTTTTCTTTTCTTTTCTTTTCTTTTTTGTGATGCTGGGGATTGAACTCAGAGGCATCCTATCTCCAAGCTACACCCCCCAGCCCTATTTTATTTTTTATTTTGAAACAGGGTCTTACTAAGTTGCTGAGAGTCTTGCTAAATTGCTGAGGCTGGCTTTGAACCTGTGATCCTCCTGTCTCAGCCTCACAAGTACTAGGATTACAGGAGTGCACCACCATGCCTGACTCCCAGGACTCTTTCTAAACATTCAAATTCCCCACCTCACACCTGCTTAAGAGGAATTTCTATGCATAAAACCTGGATGGATTTGCAATTTGATCTTTACCTGAATTTAAGGTGACTCGTGTGTGTGTGTGTGTGTGTGTGTGTGTGTGTGTGTGTGTGTGATATTGGGGATTGAACCCAGGGGTACTCTACCACTGAGCTATACTCCCAGCTCTTTTAATTTTTTATCTTAAGACAGAGTCTTGCTAAGTTACCCAGGCTGGCCTTGAACTTGGGATCTTCCTGCCTCAGCCTCCTGAGTAGCTGGGATTATAGGTCTGCACCACTGGGCCTGGCTTAAGGTAATTCTTTAAAAATGTTTTTTTCTGGTCTGATAAAGTACACATAACAGAAAATCTACTATTTTAATGTGTGTCGTGTGTGTGTGTGTGTGTGTGTGTGTATGTATTTCTCTGGGGATGGAACCTCATACATGCTAAGCAAGGGCTCTACCCCTGAGCTACACTCCCAGTCCCCCTTGCCATTTTGAAGCGTGCAGTTCAGTGGTATGACATACACTGACATTATTGTGTGGCCATCGCCACCATCCATCTTCACAGCGTTCTCATTCTAAACTGGAGCTCATTAGACATTAACTTCCCATCCCATCATCTCTGGCAACAACAATTCTACTTTTCTATCTTCATGATTTTGACAGCTCTGGGACCTCACGTAAGTGGAAGCAAACAGTCTTTGTCTTTTTGTGACTGGTTTATTTCACTTAGCATAATGTCCTCAAAGTTCATTTGTGTTGTAGCCCATGTCCCGATTTCATTCCTTTTCAAGGCTGAATAACATCGCATAGTTTGTGCATACCAGATTTTGTCTCTCTTTATGTCCTCCATGAACAGTTGGTTGTTTCCACCTGTTGGCTGTTGTGAATAATGCTCCTGGGAATGTTGATGTGCAGATACCCTTTGAGTCTCTGCTTTCACTATGGAACTGCTGGATCATGTGGGAATTCTTTGTAATTTCAGCAATCATAGCAATCATATGATAATTCTTGTGTGTATCTCTGTGTGTGTGTGTGTGTGTGTGTGTGTGTGTGTGTGTTACTGGGAATTGAACCCAGGAGCATTCTGCCTCCAAGATACACCCCCCAGCCCTTTTTATTTTTTTGTTTTGAAACAGGGTCTTGCTAGGTTGCTGAGAGTCTCACTAAGTTGCTGAGGCTGTCCTCGAACCTGCAGTCCTCCTGTCTTAGCCTCCCAAGTATTGGGATTACAGATGTGTGCCACTGTGCCTGGCACTTCATTGATTTTTAACACTGAATAATATGAATAATACCATGTTTTGTATATCCATTCCTACATTGATGGACAATTTGGGTTGTTTCCTCTTTAGACTGTTGCTTTTTAAGATAAATACGACCAAAAGACATGGCCATCTTTTCTGCACACTGTCATTCACCAGGCGAGACCATGTGTCTGCAGTTTGGAGGCCAGGCCCTTGCCCAGGCAAGAAGGCTCTGCCAGGAGCCTAGATTAGAGCTGGCGAGTGTGCAGGTCACATGCAATAGGATGTATTTTGTTTACTTTTCCATGCACTATTTATTGTCTTGCCTGATCTTGAAAAATGGAACCATTTGGTTAGGCATGATGGTGCATGTCTGTAATCCCAGTACTTGGGAGACTGAGACAGGATGGACTGAAAGTTCAAGACCAGCCTCAGCAATTTAGCAAGACTATCAGCAACCCAGTGAGACCCTGTTTCAAAACAAAAAAATAAATGCCCCTGGGTTCAATCCCCAGTAACACACACACAGTCTCTCTCTCTCTCTCTCTCTCTCTCTCTCTCTCTCTCTCTGTCTCTCTCTCTCTCTGGATTTGCCATGTTACAAAACAATTAGTACCTGGCCTACACCCCCCTGGCATCTCTCAGCTGGCGGTGGGCGTGGCTTTTCCCTCTGTGGGTTGTGCTTGGGGACAGCCCTCTCCAATTCAGCATGGCCCCCAGCCCTTCTTATCCCGGCCAAAGCCAGGAGCCATTTGAGCTGCTGCTATTTTAATAGTGAACTTAAGAGGAAAATGGAATTGGGCCCAGGACTCTCAGCAAAAGTAGAAAGACCCGATGTAAGTGCCTGCCTCCCTCGTTGCCTTCCTTGACCACACAGGCTTTTAATCATACGTTCTCTGTCTCACATGTTTGTCATGTTCCTAAATAACAGCATTTAAAGAAGAACAGCTTTATTAAGATATTTGATACAGGTGCAGTGGCACACGCTTGTAATCCTGGTACTTGGGAGGCTGAGACAGGAGGATCGCAGGTTCAAGGCCAGCCTCAGCCATTTAGCAAGACCCTAAGCAACTTATCGAGGCCCTGTTTCAAAAATAAAAAATAAAATAGGGCTGGGGGTGTAGCTTGAAGGTAGAATGTCCCTGGATTCAATTCCAATATTACACACAAAAGTATTATTCATATTCTGTATAATTCACTTATTTAAAATGTAGAGTTCAGGGCTGGGGATGTAGCTCAGTGGTAGAGCACTGTAAACTCTCTCTCAGGCCCTGGGAAGCCCTGTCAACTTCAACAGCCACTGCTTTGGGATTTGGGGGAACATGTATTATGCTCTTTTAATACCTTGTGGGCATTGTCCAATATCCTGGTATAGACAATCCTGACTTGCAACAGCTATGATATTTGGTAGAAAAGGTGTATTAGATACATTTTTTACTTAATATTATAAACTTTTGGTGGGTTTATCTGGATGTAAGCCCATTGTAAGTCAAATATATCTGTATTTGGTTAGTGTTTGCTTAGATCTGAGTGGAAGGGGGACCAAGGCTTAATAGCCAGAGGGTTTCTTTTCGAAGTGGTAAGGATTTCTAAACTGACTGTGGCAAAATATTTAAATATTCCAAAACTATCTGGGCACAGTGACGTGTACCTACAATCTCAGTACTTGGGAGGCTGAGACAGGAGGATTGCAGGTTCAAGGCCAGCCTTGGCAACTTAACGAGACCCTCAGCAACTTAGCAAAACCCTATTTATAAATAAAACATAAAATAGGGCTGGGGGTGTAGGTTGGAGGTAGAATACCTCTAAGTTCAACCTCTGTACCCCCCCAAATATCCAAAACTGACTGGAGTGATGATTGTACATATCTGTGAGTATACTAAAATCCACTGAATTGTATACTACACAGCCAGGCCCCACTAACTGTCCAGGCAAAGGAGAGATTCTGACAAATTGCTAACAAATGGAACAATGTAGATAGACTGCAATTCTACCAACAGTGCGGTCTAATTTACTTGTCTATTAATCAGCAATCCCAGTTAGGGCCAGCCTCAGAACTTAGAGAACCCTTTGGCAACTTAGCAAGACCCTGGCTCAAAATAAAATAAAAAGGGCTGAGAGTGTAGCTCAGAGGTAGAATGCCCCTGGGTTCAATCCTCAGTACCACACACACACAAATAATACCATTCTGCTTACCACCTTCCATCCCACCAAAGACTGCCTATGCAGCCTCTCTTCCTTAGAACCTATCCTTTCATTCACTCATTCAACAAATATTTCCAGAGTGCCTGCTATTTGCCAGGCATCATATTTGGTGCTGGGCATTAACAATGAATAGTTATCCTGTGTCTGCCCGAGACCAGCTCCCTCTGCCATGCCTGATGGACGGATGGCCTATCATCATCGCAGCGCTAACAGGAGCGTGACCACGTGCACCTCTGCCTCGTGGAGCTGCCCAGGCTTTCTTGACTCTGTTGTGAAGTGTGGATGCTAAGACAGGTTTTGCCCTGAGACCATTATGGTGACTCTGGTTAAGCAGGACAGTCTGCATGAGGTAGGGTAGTAATAGGCAGTTGTAATGTATGTACTTTTTCTTTACACAAGACCTTTAAAAGTCATTTTATTAGAGCCTAATGCAACCATTAGAAATAAATATGGGGTAAATTAGTAGCTTTCTTACTTCTGCAATACAAGTTAGAATTGGTGATGATTGCAAACCTATTCTGGCGCTCTGAAATGGGAAGGGTACACAAGATTTAGGCTTGAAGGAACTTGAGCTTACTTTCCTTTTCATTTGGCACATGAATCCCATTCCATACCAACTTTTCCTCCCTGTGTACAACTACCTTTTAAAATAAACAGCAGAAACCCTATTTTCCTAGTTTAACTAACATGGAAACACCTAATCCTCTTAGTTTTCTTGATTTTGCAAACAAGGATTTATTGGGATAAAATCTCTAAGTACTGTAGTCACATGGACTGGGTATTCATTTAATGACCCCAAGTAAAACCTGTTAGAAAAGTAATGAATTAATAATGTCGCTCAGAGTCATTTTCTCTACTAATTTTCAACCACTGGCTGAGCAACTTTAATGGAAGCAGTCAGTGGATGCTGTCAAATCACCTTTATAAGTAAGGGACACTCACTTCACACTATTAGCTAATGTGCCATTCAGATTTCTGATCATTCCTTTTCTTTTTTTATTTTTTTGCAGTACTGGGGATTCAACCCAGGGGCATTCTACCTCCAAGCTCCACCCCCAGCCCTATTTTTTATTCTTTATTTTGAAACAGGGTGTCACTAAGTTGCAGAGGGCCTCACTAAGTAGCTGAGGCTGGCCACGAACCTGGATCCTCTGGTCTCAGCCTCCCAAGTACTGGGATTACAAGTGTGAGCCAGCACATCTGGCTGATCATTCCTTTTTTTTTTTTTTTTTTTTGCG